>PVHX01016114.1:20050-44367 GCA_004024805.1 Geosciurus inauris
CTCCATTTGTGAACAATGAATCAAAATGCACTCTGCTATCATGTAAACCTAAACAGAATAAATAAGTTTTAAAAATGCCACTTGTGATAATTTGGAAGGCAAATAATGTATTAAGGACTTTGTGCTTTCAATTGAGGAATTGGAAAAATAGAGTATTAAGAATGTGCCTTGATAGCTAGGATGAGTTTTACTAAGCACTCCATGAAACAGGCACTCAGGAAGTAATAGACTGGAAGCAGTAGAGGGAATCCAGAAATTACAGGACTTAGAGTATGGAAAGTTGCAACAATTTCTCTTCTGCAACCACCAAAAGATGAAATTCAGAAGATCTACAAACAACAAAGTCTTATTAAAACCCAATGTCATGTGAAATGCCAAATAAAAGAGTGACTGTAATAGATTAATTAAGCTCTATGTTAAGGCATCACACAACAAAGTATCTGGACAAGATAACTCAGAGAAAAGAAACCGAGGAGAATAACTTGATCAGCCCAAGACACAATTAAGTTTAAATGGGAGTTCCAAAAAAAATGTGGTAATAGCTATGAGCATGAATATGACACTTCAAATAAATTAAGAGTTGGCAAAATTTTTGAGAAATTCATATTGTGTATGTGTGTGTGTTAATAGTCATATATATAGTCATGAGTTGCATAATCTTATTGCATAATAATATTTTGATCAATGATGTTCCATATATATGATGGTTGTCCTATAAGATTATATTGTCTAGTGATGTTCAAGATATCTTGGTTTAAGTACATTCTATGATATTTGTGCAACAAAATCAACTAACAATGCATTTCTCAGAACATATTCTCATCACTAATCCACTAATGACTATGTGTGTGTGTGCGCGCACATGTGTGTGTGTGTGTTCAGGATTTTTTCAGCCTTTAAAAATAAAGGTCCTATGAACACTTGTGTATGATCTTTGTATGAACAAATCTTTTCATTTCTCATGACTAAATAAATACTTAGAATGGATGGGTCAGGGCTTAGTTAAGAAACTGGCAAACTGCCTTCCAAAGTGCTTGTCTAATTTTACCTTCCTGCCAGCAGCATAGATGTTCCAGTTGTTTTATGTGGTATGGTTCATCTTTTTCATTACATCATTCCAGTAAGTCTGCAGTGGTATCTCATTATGGTTTTAAAATGCCTTTCCCTAGTGACTTATGATATTGAGCATCTTTTCATGGGCTTATCCACGTACCATATTTGATGAAGTGTCTTGAAGTGTCTTCTCAAGCCATACTTTTTTTTAATTGGGTTGTTTATTTTCTTATTAATTAGTCTACATATTTATAAAAGCTCCCCTTTCACATATGATTTACAAATAACATTATTCAGTCCATGGCTTGTCTTTTCATTATCTTAATAATTTCTTGTGAACAACCAATGTTTTCATTTTTATGCAGACCAATTTTGTTTCTCTATGTATTATGCTTTTGGTGTCATACATAAAAAAATCTTTGGGTAATCTTTGTGTCACCTAGGTTGCTGTTGCCTCCTCTTCTTTCACCTTCTCCTTTTTCTTTTTTCTCCTTCTTTGGAAGAAGAGACTGTAACTATATATATTACAGATGTGGATGACTTATCAATGAGAAAAAGAAGATCCCATTGCACATATTGTAATGAGATAGTTGACATCCATATAGATGGAAATGAAATTGGATCCTTATTCACACCATATAAAATTATTTTAAATTTAAAATTTTAAATAATCAAAATTATTATTTTTATAAGACAATGTAGGATAGTATCTGTATGTTCTCATGGTAGAAGAGGATATCTGAAGCAAAACAAAAATAGTCAAAATCATAGCAGAAAAGACTGATGAATCTAACTACAATAAAACTGAGAAATTATCTTTAAGAAGAAGCAAAATACCATATATAGAGTAAAAATATAAAGCCTCATAAAGGAAGAATATTAAAAAAAGTCAAGTAGGGAAGTGTGTGCTTGGTGTGTACACATTCAAAGCAATATTATAAAAGTAAGCATATTATTATAAACTTAGGAATAGACTGATTTCCTGGTAACCTGGGTGTCAAATAGCCACTAGCACCCATTTAAAACCTGCTCAATAGACCCAGAACAGTTTGCCTCAGTGAGCACACTTTTGCAGTTTATTAGCGTCAGCCTCTCACTTCTGAAAGTCAGCCAATCAGGGATGGATGAGTTAGTAATACACACGAGTACCAACCAATCAACAGCAGTCTCAAAGCCTGTGAATGACATCAACCTGCAAATACCTCTGAAAGTCCACCAATTCCTGCTTTATTGGACAACATTAAGTGAGAGGGAATAAAATGAAAAATAATCCAAGTACAGAGTGATTTACCTGATTACAAAAATTAGAATTTAAGCAAGACGCAAATTCATTGGTTCAACATTTATTAAGTACTTACCAAGTAGAAATCCCTATGCTAAGCCTTGAGTGGTTGGTGATGAAGTCCAGCCTCTTCTCAAAACTAGGAAACCTCAAAGACCATTCTGATACCTCAGAAAAGGACCTGGGTTAATGAGGAGAACTTGTGGTTCATAACAAAGACAACCACACCTAAATTCACCCTCTATGTTCTGTCCCTTTTGCTACTACCATTTGAGAACCTACTGTTGAGATAAAAACCAGGACTAGAAACCTCCCTCTGCCCTACTTCTTCAAGAGTACTTCTTAATTGCTATCAGTCCAGCATCTTACTGCCCCAGTCATATCAACCTTCCAAGTCCAAAGATTTGAAGTGTGGCTCCCCATGGCTAGATGAAGAGGACAGGAGTATGTCAATCCTTAACCCACCTCAGGCATCCCTCTTCATCCTTACCAAACAGGACTTTTAGTTCTAGACATGGGCCCTGGGGAGCTGAAACTTGGTGTGAAAATCCTAACAGCTGATAGTCCTGAATAGGTGAACCTCAGGAATAGAGTGACTGTGTGAATATTGGTCAAGTTGTGTTGCCCTTCTGAGTTTCTCTTTCCCAATTGTCAACTGAGAATAACAACTAATACTCTTTTATTTCCTATCTCAAAATCATTGTGATGCTGTGCAATGTACAAGGTGCTATGCAAATGTTAGTGAATACTATTATCATTAATCTCATGAATCAAAAATTTTTTATCTCTAAATATGACTCTTGAAAGAAGAGTGTTATTTTTCATTCATTTTACAAATTTCACCTCCCTTCTTCCCCACAGTTTTGGGTAAGAAGTAGACCCTGAAGTTACACTATCAAGACTCAAATTTCTGTTTCATCAGTTAACTACCTATGTAACCTTTGAAAAGTTACTTAAACCTTTGTTATTTCAGTGCTATAATTTAGATCTTGAATGTCCCACAAAAGCCTTGTGTAAAAGGCTTAGTCCCCATGGTAGTGCTATCAAAAGGTGGTGGAACTTTTAAAAGGTGAGTACTAGTGGGAGATCCTTAGGTGATTGGAGCATGTCTTTGAAGGAGATGATGGACCCTAGTCCCTGTCTTATTCTTTTTTGCTTCCTGGACATGAGATGAGCAGTTTTGCTCCACCATGCATTCTAGTCATGATGTGCTAACTCACCACAGACTCAAGCAATAGGACCAATTGATTATGGACTGAAACTTCTAAAACTTTGAGTCAAAATAAACCTTTTTTCTTTATAACTTGATTTTCTCAGGAATTTCATCATAGTGATGTGACAGCTGACTAACACTCCCAGTATCCCCATTTGTAAGATGAGAATATTTGCTGGAATGATACCTAACCAAATAAAATTCCCAACACAGTGCTTAGCAGCATGAAGTCCAGTAAACATTGGTTACCTCATATCCATCTTCAAATGTTAGGTTTTCATCATAAGTATTTTTCTTCTTTAGTTCTTTTTCACTCTAATTAACATTTGCCTGCATACTAATTGAAGTCCTCACATATTGAAAACATCAAAATGCACATGATACCATTTAGGAAAAATTTGAACTTGGGTTTCCTTCTCCATAAAATTGAAATATACTACTGTTGATATTTAGTACTGTTATAAAAACAAATAAGTTAGCATATGGAAACTTTCTTAGTGCAGACATCTTTAAAAATTGCTAATCCTCTTTCTTCCCACACCTATGCTTCACCACAAATCCTTATTTTGAGAATAATAGGTGAAAGTTAACAAAACTGACAAGATCTCATAGTGCTCAGCCTCTGTTGGGGACACAAGCCAAAAAACAAAAGCAAAACAAACAAACAAACAAAAACCAAAATCCAAACAAAAATAAAACAAGTAAATGTTAGGTAGTAGTGACTGCAACAAGGAAATTTCATGTAGAATGAAGAGAGAATAACCAATGGCCTTTTCTGATGGAAGACAAGGAAAGACCCATGCCCAGACTTAGGCTGAATGATTCCTCTGGTGCTTGTTCACTCTGGGCTCATAGAGATAATCCATTGTGATATTTAATCTTGGAGTGAACATAATCTTGGTATGAGAAGTGTTCTCTCTTTCAGAGAAAAACAAAACAAAACAGGAATGAAGGTCACACTCAACTCAGATATAAGAAGTCCATTTAAGTCTTGGGCTTCCTGAGTTGAAAATATCTTTGGTTAAGAAGTTCCAAAGAGAAGAACATTCATTAATTTTGTCTCCCTAAATAAAACAGAGTGGCTGAATTGAACCATTGGTGGTAAACTTACTTGGGTCTTAGGAGAGCAGAAGTTGAGGTAAGGTAGTGTGTGTGTGGGTGTTGGCCCACCCACTTTCTATGACACAGCCTTGAAGGAGGGAAAGGAACCAATAAATGAAAGATTGGTCTTGTTCTGAACATCACAAAGGTGAAGAAGACTGGGGCATGCTCATCTAAAAAGGATTGAGCTCTGACCTTAAAATAAAGAACGTGCAATAGGCTTTTCATGATTATCCTCCCAACATTGTCTTTATGAAACTACAAAGACATCTTAGAACTTATCCTTTTCTCTGATTCTTCCTGGGATAGAATGAATAAGCAATGGTCTAAGAGAAGCCGCTAACCATTATCATAAGGGAAAGTCTTCCAGGACTATAAGTATCCTTCATCCTAGGGCAGGGGGGTAGATGGGGTCTGGATAATTTAAGTCTTAAGAATAGACTTAAGGTTTCTCTGAGGACAAAGAAATTCATCCCACGTATAGTAGCATCAGCTCCTGCCTAAGAATTTCTAGGCTACCCTTCTGGGTGGTTTGCCTTACAGATTTCAGACTTGCCTAGCCCCACCATCACATAAGCTAAGTCCCTGCAATAAATCATTTATTGGGTACATATATCTTTGGGGTTCAGCTTCTCTGATGGAAGTCTGATCCTCATGGGACTGGGATCAGGGAGTTCATGATTTTCCTTCTCTAAATCCTGAATGAATTAGCTTTTCTTTATCGTGTTCAATATTAAGCAGATCTTAATTTCACTTAACTGTGTCAATGGGCCATGAGAAACTGAAATAGGCTATAAATGTTTAGAGTGGACCAAAAGAAGGTATAGTCTATAACATAACTTCCAGAGGAGAGTGACCACTTACATATACAGGTTCCTGACCACTTCTCTGACGAGGTAGAGCCAGGGTCATTTTGTCCTGCTGGAGGGTACACTTGTCTGTTGCAAATACAGATGCAGTGGCTTCCCATGGCCATGCCACAATTTCCACTCCATGAGTCAGGAGATCATGCGACTAGCTAGGGGGAAGTTAGAGTCTTATGCTGCCTGTCTGTTTTGCCAATCACAAAAACCATGCTTTTCTAGCAAGCCTAGTTGCAGGCTCTCCAACTTAACCTAGTAGGATTTACTTATAGATCTTTTGCACCTGGCATCTTGCTGGAGATCCAGAAATGAATAAAACAAAGACCTAGTCCTGAGTGCCTCAGGAGAGCTGGAGACAGAAGCCAATGCTGGTGGAGCAGAGTAACAATGTGCTAAAATATGAGTTTGAGCAAAGTCTGCAGGAGCTCAGTCTCATTTTGCCAGGGAGGGTTCCACAGGAGAAGCAATTGTTTATGCAGGTCTGTGAGAAGTTCAGGAGATAGAGAAATAAGATTGTAGGAGTACTCCATCCTGAGGGAAGGAAATGTGTAAAGACTGCATGGAAATAAGAAGATGTAAACTGCTCAGGACAGAGCACAGTTGAAGCATGATCTGCTTTAAATGTCAACACAGCCACTCTGTAGTACCCAAGAACTGAAAGGTGGTAACATTAGAACTGAGGTTTCCCTGAGGAAGAAGATATTCATCCTATGCACAGAAGCACTGACTTCTGCCTGAGAATTTCCAGTTTATTCTTCTGGATGGTTTGCCTCACAGATTTCAAACTTGCCTAGTCAGTTCCCACAATCACATAAGACAATTATTTATGATAAATCTATTCCTGTGTACACACACCCATTTCCAGTAGAACTCTGACTGACACAAATAGGAAGGTTGGAGCATGGAGTAGATAAGAACATGCAGGGAAAGACTGTGAAGTGCCAGCACATAGATTGGGTACTTCATTCTAAGGGTAAATGATTCTCCCAGAGTATCCCCACCTACATCAAGGGCATGGAGAATGGAGAGGTTCTTTTTCCAGTATGGAAAAAGAAAAAAGCCAATCAATCAGAACTTCCATCCCTTTTATTAGTTCACTTTATTTTTAACTAGAGCTGTTCCATTTTAGTTTGCTTCCTTGCAGAATTTCATTTCTATTAGTCAGCTTGATATTGTTATAACAAATACCTGAAATAATAGATTTATAAAAAAGAAAGTTTTAGAGTTTTCAGTCCATGATCTATTGGCCAATTGCTTTTAGGACTGTGGTGAGGAAGCTCATCACAGCACAACCACATGGCAGAGAAAAACCACTCACCTCAGGCCCAGGGAATGGAAAAGAGTGAGGAGGGGGCCAGGGTCCCATTTTCCCCTTCAAGAACATACTTTCAATGACCTAAATACCTCCATCTAGACCCCAATTCTTAAAGGTTTCACCATCTCCCTATATTGATGACACGGGAGTAAGCCTTTACTATGTGGACATTCAAGGAACACTTGAGATCCAAACTATAGCATTTGTTCACTTTATGTTTAACCAGAACAACTCCATTTTTATCTGATTCATTATAGGATATCATTTGGAAGAAGGATTTATTCTTCGGGAGTTAGAAATCAATGATAGAAGAAGCACTTCCAGAATGACATAGAAGAAGGGGTTCTACAGACATTATCCAAGTGATACAACCACAATTGGTGAAAATTAAAAATAAACAAATCAAAACGTTAAAGTATTTGGAAATTATGCTAATGACTTACTTCAAATGAAGAAATACTCAACCAAGAGAATCTACCACCCTTAAAGAGAATAGCAAGAATCCACAGTGTTTAAGCCATAACCCACTCCCCCTCTCCATTGCAATCAGCTCAGTTAGATGAGTCTATAGAGATGTGCAAACAAAGAGAATACCCTTTTCCTCTACCTCCCAGTATAGGAGCAGATCACCAACACTTCTCATTTCCTCCCTGAATTCATGCTGCTCAAACTTTAGAAGAGCTAGATCAAGAGGCCTGAAGCTTCCTTTATCCACTCAACCTCTACTTTTAGGACACAAGCTCTATCCCAAATCTATCAGGCCAAGAACACTGGGCCCTGAATGCCCTCACTCGTGTTACACATGGGGCAGAGATTTCCTACTAGGAAAGGAGGTTTCTGGGAAGGCAGAAAATAGGGAACACTTTCATTCCCAGTACTTAACCCTGGAAATAGGAAGATGTCTGAGAAAAACATGCCACCCAGCTGCAGAGTAGTGCCACAAAGGATCTTCCCAGGGGAAAAGACAGGCCATAAGAATTTAAGTCTATGGGTCAATTTAAGGAAGAAAGAGAATTACCATAGGACTATATGATCCAACAATTGCACTTGTGGGTTTATGCCCCAAATTAGGGTCTCAAAAAGATATTTATGTACCCCTTTCATTCATGTCATCACTCACACCAGCCAAGAGATAGAAGAAACCCAAGTGTCTATCAACAGGTGGATAAGCCTTAAAACTGACGGAAATTCTGACACGTGCTATAAAGGGGAACTTAGAGGGTATTATGCTAAGTGAAACAGGCCAAGCACAAAAGGACAAATACTGTATGATTCACTTGTATGAGATACCTGGAATAGTCAAATTAAATGAAACAGAAAGGAAAAATGGTGATGGGGAAATAGTTTTAATGGGTACAGAATTTCCGTTTATGAAAATAAGATTGTTCTAGAGATAAATAATGATGTTAATAACACAATACTATGAATGTACTTAATGCCATCTAAAAACAGCTAAAATGATAAATTTCATGTAATGTGTATTTTACCACATTTTTTAAAAGTTATAAAATAGAATTATTAGAAACATGAAATAAATAAGAAATAAAGGTAAATTTAATGTTATGTATATTTTATCACAATCAAACCTGAATATATTTTCATTGGTTCTTTCTAGTTGTACATAACACAAGGATTCATTTTGATATGATTTTATAAAAGCATAGCATGTAATATGCTCTAATTCAGACCCCAGTACTTCCCCTTTCCTTCCTGTCCTTCTTCTTCTGTTCCCTTCCCCCTACTGTAGTCATCTTTCAGCTATTTATTTATAATTTTTTAAAATTAATGTCTTGTAGATGTATATGATGGTGAGATTCACTGTGGTTTATTCATATATATACCTAGGAGAGTTAGGTCAGATTCATTCCACAGTTCTTCCCTTATCCTGCCCCACCTCCCTGCCCTTCAATGCCCTTCCTCTGCTCCACTGATCTTTCTCCTATTTTGATGAAATATACACCGCCCTTTCTTTTCTCAAAAAAGGAAACTTATGTCCAGCAAAACCAGATTTTAAACATGAAGATGACTTTCTCAGATAACAAATAAAATTGAGATAATTCATTGCTAGTAGACTCATCTTAAAGGAAATACTAAAGGAACTTCTTTAGACTGAAAACAACTAAAATGAGACAATAATTTGAATCTACTCTAATAAAAAATAGCTGTACAGGTAATTATGTATATAAGTACAAAAGGCATTAGACTTCAACATTTTTCTTCCTTCTCTTAACTATTCTTAAAAAAATTGTATAAAACAGTGTGTATATAATTGTATCATTGATCTATCATATACAGAAGAAATATAACATACTTTAAGAACACAAAGGAGTTAAGTGGGAGCAAAGTTGTATTGGATCAAGGAAATGTCACAAAATGGCAAAAGAAATGAAAAGAACAAGAAATAACAAATAAAAAATCAAGATAAAAAATTTTATAAATATATGCATGTTTTTCTTCTCTCAGCTTCTTTAAAAGGCAAAATTAAAATAAGTAATTATTTTACTCTATTTTTGTGTTTATATATGTATAGTATAACTGTAATAGTATTGAATAAAGAGAAAGGAGATAGACCTATGTCAAGGTAACAGTTTTATATCTGACTGGAATTAAGTTTAATATAAATTCAAGGTAGATGGTGATACTATAGGCCCTAGGGCATCCACTAAGAAAATAATTAAAAATATATCAAAACAAGCATTAAAGAAATTTAAATGGTACTCTAAAAAATTCACTTAATGCAAAAAAAAAAGTAAAGAAGAAACAGAGGCACATGTAACTTACAGAAAACAAACAGCAAAAATAGCAGAAATAAATCCTACCACATCAATGATGGCATTAAAGATTAATGAATTAGGTGGGTGTGGTGGTACACATATGCAATATCAGCTACTTGGGAGGGTGAGGCAAGAGGATCAAAAGTGTGAGACCAGCCTAGGCATTGAACAAGATCCTGTCTCAGAATAAAAATAAAAAGGGCTGGGGATGTAGCTCAATGCACTAGTCCCTGGTTTTACTGCTAGTGCCAAAGAAAAAATTAATTGATTGAAAATTCAAAGTGAAGAAATCATCAGACTGGATAAAATAAGATCAAACTTGTCAAAATAAGCTTTCCATAAAATATAAAATTTACATTAAAAATACAAATAGATTGAAAGTAAAAAGATGGAAATAGCAACCATAAGACAGTTAAAGTAGTTATGCTACCCAACAAAATAGACCTTGGAACAGAAAAATGTTATCAGAGATAAAAATGGATACTTTATGACAAGTTTGATCCATTAGGAAGATATAACAATTATAAACATATATGCATCTAGCCACAGAATCCCTAAATATATAAAACAAGATCTGAAATCATTAAAGGGAGAAACCAGTAGTAACAGTAAAATTTGGAAATTACACTACTTTCAATAACGGATAGAACACTTTAGGGAATAGACCAACAAGTATATATGAACTGGAAAATAGTACAAAACAACTAGACCTAACAACATAGAATACAAATTATTCTAAGAGCACATGAAATATTCTCCAAGATAGACTATATGCTAGGCCTTAAACTTTGGCTTAGCTTAATTTAAGTGGATGAGACCATACAAGTTATGTTCTCCAGGTTTGGAATGTAACTCAGTAGGAGTGCTTGCAAGTCATGCTGGCATGTGCAAGGTCATGAATTCAACCCCCAGAGCCGGGAGGGAGGGAGGGAGGGAGGGAAAGCATGTTCTTCAATCAAAATGGAATGAAATTAGGAATCAAAAGTAATTAGAAAATTGGAAAATTCACAACTATGTGGAAATAAAAGAATATACTCCAAAATAATCAATGAGTCAAAGATGAAATCACACGAGAAATTAGAAGCTACTTTGAGCTTGATTAAATGATCCAACATACAAAAACTTAGAAGATATAGCTAAATCAGCACTTTCCATTTTTATTTGATGTATTATTAGTACATTATAGTTATAAATAATATTGGAGTTCATTTTGAAACAATCATACATGCATGGAATATAATTTGTTCCACTTCAGTCTCTAGCACTCGCCCTTTCCCTCCAGATCTCCCTCTCTGATCTTCCTCCCGTCTATTTATCATTTTTTTTTAAATTAGTGCTTTATGTATATACATAAGGTAAAATTTACTGTGGTACATTCATATATGTACATAGCATAATTTGGTCAATTTCATTCTGTATTTCCTCCCTTTCCCCTTCCCTCCTCCCTATCCTTCCTGTATGTCACTGATCTCCCTACAATTTTCATGGGATTCCTCCAACCTCCTGGTCTCTCTGCCCCCGTATTTTGGTCTAGCTTTTGCTTATGAGAGACAGCATTTCACCTTTGACTTTCTGAGTCTGGCTTTTTTTGCTTAGCATGATTTCTCCAGTTCCATCCGTTTACCAGCAAATGCCATCATTTTATTCTTCTCTATGGCTGAGTACAACTCCATTATATATATATATATATATACATATATATATATGTATATATATATATATCACATTTTCTTTCTTTTTTAAGGGGGTACCGGGGATTGAACTCAGGGGCACTCAACCAGTGAGCCACATTTTGTGTTGTATGTAGAGACAGGGTCTCACTGAGTTGCTTAGCTCCTCGCTGTTGCTGAGGCTGGCTTTGAACTTGTGATTCTCCTGGTTCAGCCTCCCAAAGTGCTGGGATTACAGGCGTGTGCCACCACGCCTGGCTACCACATTTTCTTCATCCATTCATCTGTTGACAGGCACCTGGTTGGTTCTATATCGTGGCTATTGTGAATTGTATTAAAAGCAGCACTTTTCAAAAACTTTATATCTGTAAATGCCTTCACTAAAAAAGCAGAGTGCAAACAAATTATTTATCCTAGAGAGAAGTAAACCTACAACAGACAGAAGGAAATAAGGGACTAAGTGGAAATGAATAGAGGACAAAATTGATAAAATCTATGAAACCCAAAGTTGATCTTCGAAATATTTTATTTCATTAAATATTACTTAATTTGTGATCACTGAATTATGCCCAGACAGACCCAGTGCTGAAGACTAGGTGGCTGATGGAGGGGACGGGGTGGGGACACATTTCATGCTGGTCTATAGCCCTGTAAAACTTCCTTTTATCGTGCAAAGCCTCTACCACATCCCTTGTGGGTCTCTGCCCACCACAATTTAGAAAGAGGACCCATTACCCGACGATGCAGCCAGTTCCCCCTAACTCCTGGATCATTCTTGATGTGGAATCTTCTTTTTCTCTAGACTATCCGTCCACTCCACTCCCTGAACTACCTTCAGCCAAGCCTATCTCCTTTCCCACCACATGCCCCTGCCTCCCCAAGCCTGCTGACCTCCCCCAGACAGCCCCTAAAGGATCAGATTGGGGCTTTCCTGTCCTGGCTGCCCCTATCCTCTATTCACTGACAGTGGGGGCTGGCTTTCCTCCGTGTCTGCCGGCGCCTGGCACAGCGAGACGCTCATTCCATAATGTGAAGAAATCACAGCTGGCAGAAGTCTTTATGATATAAATTCCACCCTTAGTATCAGCTCTGAGGCCGCCTCCTCCAGGAAGCCTTCTTGGCTCAGCAGGTGGGTTCCTCCTTCCCCTGTGGACTTCCAGAGCGCCTCTGAACTAAGTCGCCACTGCATGCCTAACAGTCCAGGACGGGACGCTCCCCAGTCACATTGGGAACTTAGTGAGAGGAGGGACTATGGCTAGTTTTCTAGGGGTCCTGGGAGCCCAACTGCAGCTATTTAAGGGAACCTGGCACTAAGAGAAGCAGAGGCAGGAAGGAAGGGTGAAGGGTGGGAGCTATAAGAAACTGAATGAATTAATGAATGAAAGAGGGGTGGCACCTAGGTAGTCCTCATCTTGTAGCCATTAGAACATGCACCCACCGTGCGGAGGTGAGCGGTAGTAATGGATGATCCCTCTCCAGTTAGAGACTAGCAGTTAAGAGACCAGCAGCGCCACAGGACCGTAAGGTGGGGTAAAAAGTACGGAGAACGGGCGGGGGGGGAGGGGAGGGGTGTATAGTTAGAGGCGGGGCTGCGGCCAAGGGGCGGGACCGGGCGACTGCGACTCGCCCTGAACAGAAACCATCAACTTGGCCCCTCTAGGTATCGCCTGGCGCCCACTGCCCTGCGATAGTTACCAGCGTTCCCTGAGCCCACTGCCCGCGGCGCTCACTGTCTGCAACCATGCCCTCCTACACAGTCACCGTGGCCACTGGTAGCCAATGGTTCGCCGGTACCGACGACTACATATACCTCAGCCTCGTGGGCTCCGCGGGCTGCAGCGAGAAGCACCTGCTGGACAAGGCGTTCTACAACGACTTCGAGCGCGGCGCGGTGAGTACATGCGGCGGGGACAGGAGAGCGCGGGGCTGCCTCTGGGCTGCAGAGACCTGGGCGCGGGACGAGGGCCAGTCCATGCAAACAGGGCAGGGAGGGGAGGGCTGGGGCTGGATTGGGATGTAATAGACTGGAGCTGGGACTAGGGACTTCCAAGGACTGTCAGGGCAGTTGGGAATTAGCTGGAGGCGCGTTCAGGATTCAGCAGTGGAGGCGGCCAGGTCTAGGCTGGGGCCACCTGAGACCCTGTCATCGCGAACTGGACTGTGTTGGGCGAACGTCCTAGATATCCTGGCCGAAGGAATCTGGTAGGGGACCTTGAGTTGCCAGTGTGCCCTCTGCAGGGTGCCATCGCTTCTTTCCTGGAGGAAGGAACAATGTCTCCGCTCCATTTCACGAAATGGAGCCCTGAGACTGTGAGAGACCCTCCCCCCCTTTTTTTTGGTACTGGAGATTAAATTACTCAGGGGCACTCGACCACTGAGCCACATCCCCAGCCCCATTTTGTGTTTTATGTAGAGACAGGGTCTCACTGAGTTGCTTGGCGCCCCTTGCTGAGGTTGGCTTGAACTCGCGATTCTCCTGTCTCAGCCTCCCTAAGTGCTGGGATTACAGGCGTGCGCCACCGCGCCCGGCTTCTTTGGGCAAGTGTGGGAGGCCGTATTTCTTCTGCCCTTGCTTCTTAGGGCTGCTAGCTTGGGTCACAAAGGGAATGAGAGTGGTCCTTTGTCCTGAGTCCTTTGTCTTGCTGTGAAGCACAGAAGCCACCTCAGACAAACAATGAGCCGTGGGAAGAAAGTGCAAGTCAGGGAGTTCAGAGGCCCTAGTCCAGCCTGGGCTTAACCACTAGTCTGTCCTCCCTGTGGACCTCACTTAGCCCAGCTGTAAAATAGGTTGGCTTCAGTCTGCTTTATGAGTCATGGTCCCACCTGGTGGCTGAGAGTGGTTCTCTTAAGTGTCTTTTACACCAGGACAGTGTCAGTGCTTATAGGACAGGACCCAGAGTTTAAAAGAAAGGATAAAGTAGATCCAGGTGAGGAGGGACCTTTGAAAAACCTAGGAGTACTTGCTACTTCTGGCAGAAGTACAACAGGAAACCCTTCCACCTTAGGTAGGTAGAGGAGGAAAAGTGCTTCCCTTCATTCTTTCCTCTTCAGTAGAGGTTTCCCTGGAACCTGGGAATTTGAGGAGCAAAGGCAGCCCACATTTATTGAACCTCTAGTTTGTGATGCCAGACACTGTGAGAAGCCAGGCACAGGTGACCTCATTTAGCAGCAAACTCCTGATGCTGACTGGGGTGTGAATTTCACTCCATGCCTTTCTGCGGTGAGCATGGGCAGGTCACAGTTTTCAGTGCCTCATCTAGCACCTGGTACATAGGAAGTGCTCAGCAAATAACTATAATAATAGTTCCAGACATACTGCAAATGCATAGGAAAAACCCATTTCCTTCCGCGATCCCACAACCAAAAAGATGCAGACTTTATCAAGCTGCTTTCTCACTAGTTTATTAGGTCAACCCACATGAAACTTGTCAGAACTATTTGCAACAAACACAACTTGTAATTTACATGTTTCAACTGAATGCTTCTTGGATAAAAGTCACAGTGTTCTGGCCTGCAGAACCTAAAGTAAGGAAATAATAGTCTTCTCTTTTTCTGGGTTCCAAAACCCAAGTGAACTGAATTCCTATCCTGTAGCCTCAGAAACTTGTAACCTGACTTGGCACTTAGCTAAGTTGAGCACACTTTTAACCTGGCTTGACCTCCCTTCATGGAAAGTTAGATATTGAGTGTAAGGACAACTTCTGTTGCTTGGTTCCCAATCAAGGAACTGGCCCTGATGATCATGATGAAGTAAGGAGTTAATGTGTAATTCATTTGGGTTGTTGGCACCCTCTACCATCTCTGAAGCACCTTCATTTGTCTCTGTTATATCATGGATCCCCCTAGTACCTAGGGCAGAAGAACATAGAACAGATTACTTCCCCTTTATAAGTGGACTGCAGTGGACCCCATTCTCCACATGCAAGGTTCTAGAAGCATTTCCTCTCCTCCCAGGAGAGAACACAGTGACAGAGGCATCATGTAGTCCTTGGACAAAAGGTAAAAGTGCCGTTCTGTTCATTATTTCCCTCTCTCGTTTTGTCTCTCTGCCCTGAGAGGCCATTCAAATGAGATTGTGATTGAACACCTCAGTGAAAATTCCAGAGGCAAATTTCAGGAGAGATTTGCATGTCACATTTTCATTGTATTGACAGCAGCTATCAAGAGGGCCAGCTGCACTATCGGGGAACTAGCTGGATGAAAAAGGTCCTTTGAAAAAAAATCAGCTTTTGAGAAAGTTCCTGTTGATGCAAAATTACTTCACATATTGTCTTGCACAGCCCAGAGCTGCTTCCTCATTCTCTAAGCAGTAAGATAAGCTGTCCCTTTTGGGTAAAGGTACAAAAGAAATCCTAGCAAAAATACTTGCTAAGAAGATAAAGCTATCTCATTTTACTTGGAAAAGTGCTGCAATGATTACCATTAACAACAGTAAGAATAACAATAATAAAAGTTATTTCCACACAACCAATTTAATTATTTCCAATTCAACCATTTCCAGGTGTAGCAGGTCAACAATCCTCTCCTCCAATGCACAATTCAGTCCAGTAACAGGACTGATTTCAATAAATTGAGTTACAAATTCCTGATTATTCTCATCAGGTGGTGTTTCAGCTCAAAACTGGGAATGGAGTCCTTCCCAGGTGGGAGTCTCCTATAAGCATCATATCTTTTTTTTTTAGTACCAGGGATTGAACTTAGAGGTACTCAACCACTGAGCCACATCCCCAGCCCTATTTTGTGTTTTATTTAGACACAGGGTCTCACTGAGTTGCTTAGCACCTCATCGTTGCTGAGGCTGGCTTTGAACTTGCAATTCTCCTGTCTCAGCCTCCCTAAGTGCTGGGATTATAGGCGTGCACCACAGCTTCTGGCTAGCATCATATCTTCATTGGTTCTCCGCTATCTGCTGGGCAAAGCTGGGGTGATACACCAAATGACCTTGTTCCCAGAGGTTAGCTGGCCTCTAGGCAAAGGTAAAAAATTGATTTGTTTCTTTAACTCTGTAAACTTAAGTCAAATGGGATGACCTTATCATTTCTGAAGATTTCTGGGGAAATTCAGTTAGCCCATCTCACTCTACAATAGTGCTTTCAATGACATCAGAGGAGGGCAGGGAGTGTGCTCAGTGGGAGAGTGCTTGCCTAGCATGCTCCATGCACTGGGTTTAGTCCCCAGCAAAAAAACATACATACACACACATACACACACACACACACACACACACACAGAGCTAAGGGCTATAGAATGAGGTTTAATGTATGATTTTTTAATATATTCAGGAAATTTAGATTATTAATGATATATTCTTAAATAAATTCAGTGAATATTCTTATATTCATTAAGAATACATTCTAGAGTACCTCCTTCTCAAGAAGCATGTATTAATAGAGAAAAATATTTCTTTCATATGATCCTCTCTCTCTCTTCATGTCCCAATACTCCTTCTCTGCCCCATTTCTTCCCTATATTCTGCCCCCTCTTCTTCTGCTACTTGTTCTCCCAATGGTCCCATTTCCTCCCTCCATCCTACAACCCTCCCTTTTTTCTGCTCCAGTATCTCCTTTCCTCCTTGTATTTAGCCTCCCGTAGCAGGTTCCTCTCTGCTCCCTCTCTGCCCCACATTTTCCCTCCTTCAGCCTCAAGTCTCTCCATCCATTGTCCCTTTCACCTTCTCTCAGCTCTTTGGTCTCCTGACCTCTTTTTCCTTGTCTCCTCTCTTTGTCCCAGTCTCTCCTTTATCTTCTCCCAGTATCCTTTCCTTTCTGTTCCACAGAGCCTCCCCCACCAGCCTCTCATTAGGCCTTCTCCAAGATGTGCATCCCTGGGGAGCCACATCCTTTCTCCAGCAGAGAGACCCTCTCCCCATCTCACCCAGCAACAGTTGAGATCAGGAGCAGAGACAAATGAATTAATGGATGACCTTTCTTAAATTGCTGATAGCTCAACTAACACTTCACTGAAATACAGTCATGCACCACATAATAATGTTTTGATCAACAATGGGCTGCATATTTGATAATGATCCCATAAGATTATAATGGAGCTGAAAAACTGCTGTTGCCTGGCATTTTTCTATGTTTAGATATGTTTAGATTCACAAATACTTACCATTGTGTCATAAGTACCTGCAGTATTGAATACAGTAACATGCTGTACGGTTTCTAATCTAGGAGAAATAGGCTATGCCACATAGCCTAGACATGTACTAAGCTATACCATATAGATTTGTGTAAGTACACACTATGAGTGCTGCACAATGACAAAATTGCCTCATAATGATTTCTCAGGCAATGTCCCTATCATTAAGCAAGTATGACCATATTCAAAAGCTTTAAAACCATATACCCATTACAGAGTTGAAAACTATAGGTAAAATCAGCCAATTGAACTTCCTGACCTGAGGCTGGTAAATTGCAGTTTTCTCGTGTTTCTCTCCAGCATCTCAACCACTGTACCATCCACATCCTTCTGCAGAAACTCTGTGCCTCAGCCTTCCTCCCTCTGCATGCAAATTCCCTGCCTTAGGAATATTTCTTTCCCAGTCCCCTGTATCTGAAATGCCCTGTTCACCTCTCCTCTCCACTTACCTCACCTCTGAATCTGACCAGCTCCAAAAATCTGCTCAAACACCATCTCTCTTAAGAAGTTTTTTTGTGTCCTCCTACCTCTGGCCTTCATTTATATTATGGAGTAGATGAGCCAAGGCTCAATGCCAAGTCTTTGGTTCCCAGTTCAGGCCTTCTCTAAAGACACGGCTGTGAGGAGCAGTGGGAAGAACTCATTCTAGGCTACCACAGAAGTTTGCGTTGTAATCATGAGGCCACAGGTGCTCACTAGCATTGTAGCGGTCTCACCTCTCTGAGCATCTGTGCCCATCTTTAAAATGAAATGATATTCACTTGGTTATTCACATGTAAAGTATTCACTGAGTACCCAATGTGGGCTGATCAATGTTTATAGTGTCCACCATGCAGAATTACGTTTGCTACAGTATATAGACAACAAATAAAGCATTATACCTGGCCTTTGGAAAGGAGGGAGGATGTTCAGCACATCTAATGGTTCCACATAAGGCCTTCTTTTGCTGTGACCTTGGTATCTTTCTACAGGGAAGATTTTCTCTGTTTTCTGTGACACTTCCAGTAGCTGCCCCCTGGGATGCTAGAGTCACAGCCACATGGCTTTGACCTCTAAGATTTCCTGAGTTGGTCCTGGCTGAGTCCCTGAGGCCCTGTTCATCTTCTGTTATATCCAAGACCAGGCCCCAAAAGCCTCTGGGCTGGCCAGAGATAAGTCACAGTGTGGACCTGACCTGTTTTCTCTGTGGATCACCCAGTCAGATGTTGGATTGAGTCTTTGTAAGACTTTTCAGTGATTTCACCCCAGCTGCAACTCCAGGGTTCTCTGCTAGATAACTGCAGGTAGGGATGGGGCAGGATTCCTGAAGGGTCCCATTTTACTGTGACTGTACCAAAAGTGTATTGAAGGGTCACCCTGCTACCCCCACCCTCAGAGAAGCTGCTCAGTCTCTTCTGTGTGTTACCACTCCTAGGTAGAAAATTGTCCCTCTATTTTATTTCAAGGTCCTGGACATTTTCCTCCCATAAAAGTTTCCCCCTCAGATCCTCTTGATACCTGTTACTTTGGAATGGGTTTCCTTTCTATCCTCACCCCAGCCTTCCTGGAATCCACACACTGGGATATACACCACCCCCTCCTGCCCCTGAGAGCCACAGGAAAGCCACTTCCCCTGCAGCAGCTGCCCTGGAACAGGGTCCAGGCCTCTTGGCAGCCGCCCTTCAGTCCTGACCACACTCTGACTTCCCTCTGCTCCGCTTGCGCCACCATTACCTAAAATGCCTCTGGTTCTCCTGTGTCCTTACAGCCCCTTCTCAACCCTCACAGGAATTCCCTCCAGGTTTTGAGGAAAGTTTGAGCACATGGGGATTCAGCTTCTTTCTCCAACTTGTACTCCTGGATGTTCTGATGGGCCCATGTAGACCCAGATGGACCACAGTGTAGGGCCTGTGCTGTGTTGTTGCTGCTCACAGGTAGTGCTGTAAACTCCTGGAGTCAGGGAGCGAAGACTGGGTGGTTCTGATGCACACAGCCAGTGGCCTGTGCCTTTGTAGAAAGGTTACACAGGCATCATGTCATTTAGAATTCTCAATGGTCCTGCTAGCAAGGTGTTATCTCCACATGAAAGATGAAGAAGCAGTCTCAGAAAGTGAAGCAATTTGCCCAGGCCACATGGCTGGTCACTTTGGAACTGGAATGTGAACTCAGAGCTCCAGACACCAGGGCTCACCTGGTCCTCTAGCTGTGTGCTCCTCATTGCCCTTCCTGTTAGTAAGATCAGGAAGTGGATCTCCATCTTGACCCATGGGAGGTCTGAGGCCTCTGTGGATCCTTGGAGTATGTGGGTCCTGGCATGGGTGGATAGATAATCTGCAGACATCCAGTTCTGGGCCATCCCTTCTCCACTGTGTTCTTCAAGATGGCCCCAAGGCCCTGGAGATTGGACTTCTCATTCCATTAGAGCCTACCCTTACTTGCTGTGTGAGGAAGTCCCCCCCCAACTAGAAACCACACTTCAGGAGATGCACCCTTTCTTTCTTCTCATTCCAGCTCATTCCTCCCTGCTCCATGTTTGGGTTTCTATCCCTAACTCGACATCATTGGGCCTTCTGATTTCTCCCAGTGGGTCACCACCCTGTAGTAGGACAGGGCCCCTGTCTGAGATTCTGCAGGCTTTTGGGTCAATGCTGTATCTATGTAGCCTTGCCAGAGCCCGCTGCTCTCCCACAGAACAAACTGTGGGGCAGAAGGTGACCAGGCAAGAAAAGAATGCTGGTGGGACAGAGGATCATACACAAGTAGACGAACCCAAACAGGGGCCTGGCTTATTCATCTATGAAACTGTCTCTGACTGAGGACCACAGCCTAGACCACAGGGTCTGTGGCGGAAGCTTCTGCTTCTTGACCACAGAGTCTGGTCTTGGTCCCAGCCACCACATGCAAAACTGTTCACTGTGTTCAGAGTTGAGAGGTTTGCTTCAAACACCCAACTTCTCTTCCTCTTAGAAAGTTCTCCAGGGGTTCTCTTGGCAGCTTGGAGAGAGGGGAATGGAAACAGGAATGAAGAAAATCACATGAAGATGAACACTCCTACTCCCTTGATTGCTTCACTATCACACCAAAAACTCTAGTTTCTACTGCCAAGGGGAAAAGTCAAGGAAATCTGGCTTAGAAATTACCTTGGAGAACATGGAATGTGGGGTCTCCCAAATCTACTGGTCATTGGAACATAGATGCAACGCTTGAACCCACGTCATTCCTCCTCATCTGCTGATTGTTACAGACACAAGCTATGCGGAAGCTGTGGTCACTGCTGCTGTACCCACTCATGCTCAGGAGGAAAGAGCTAAGCATGCTCAGGTCACCCAGCATCTAGATGCCAGAGGCTTAGGTGGTAATATTGCTCCTAGCCTGGAGCGGCACCTTCTAGTGACAAGGAGGTCCCAATCTACCACCAGTGCCACAGATGCTGGGGAGAATGCTTGGTCTGATTGTTTTTGGCATCACCATATGGCTATGAACTGCACTGTCCCAGGAGGACTTGAATCTTTATGATCCCATTTGTCTCTGAGCCTTCCCATTTTCATCCATTTATTGACCTTACTGAAAACTAATAAAGATGAAGTGACTGTGGAAGGAAAGCCTGGAATGGAGTTCCAGCTCTATTAATGGCTGAAGTGGGTCTTATTGGGCCTCAGCACCCTCCTCTGAGAAACAAGTCATAATATCTCCCTAGCTCCTAAAGTTATTGTGTATAAGTCACAGACATGGTCAGTGAGCCTTTTGAGCATTGCAAAGAGTTAACCTGGGTGAAGGCCAGCTTTTCTTCTCTGGCCCACAGGAGCAGCTAAAGAGGACCCTTATGGAGTTTGGCCTGGCAAGTACCTGTGTCCGGGCATATCCCCTTACTCCAGTCTGAGCCATGTGTAGACCAAAGAGAGTCCTCGGCCACTAGAGTTCATGTATATGAAGGCAGAACACAGGACTTGACCATCTCTGCCACTTCAGGTACAGCACAGAGATTTGTCTAGGCAAGCTTTTGGTATATGTCTTGACTAAATGAATTAAAAGGTTCGTTTAAGGGAATCATTAAGAATCTTGGCTAATGATATGTAATCAACTAAGGGGTCTATCAACAAAAGAATGAATGAAGAAAATGTGAAATTTCATATATATATAAGTATATATGTATAAGTATAAATAGATAATGAACTTTTGTCATTTGTGGCAATATGAATGAGTCTGAAATCATGTTAAGTGAAATAGGCCAAGTGCCAAAAGACAAATTCTGTATTCTGTCTCTCTCCATGTTCTACTCATATGTGGGAGCTAAAAATGTTGATAACATAGAAGTAGAGAGAAAAATAGTGGTCACTACGATGCTGGCAATGGTAGTGGGGATAGAGAGAAGTTGGATAATGGATACTAAAATGCAGATAGTATTCTAATTTTCTACAGCACAGCAGTGTGACTACAGTTAAAAATAATAATAATTTATCATGTATTTCAAAATAGCTAGAAGAGGGGATTTTTAATGTTTCTATGAAACAGAAATAAATGTTTGAAGTGATGGAAAGTATCTCTCATACTTTGATATGTACAATTATTATGTCGATTTCAATTTTAAAAAATAAAAATCTTGACTAAATAAACTGAGGGAGCAAAACTTACCTCTTGCCACTTTTGACTGGGTCTGAGAGTTAAACTGACATGAGAAAAATTGAAAGGCAAAAAGTATACAAATTTATTTAATTTAAATTATACATGACACTGTAGCCTTCAAAAAGAAATGAAGACACCCCCAAAAGCAAAGTCAATCACTTATATACTGAATTATACAAAGAATACTAAGTTGTGGAATAATAAGGGGTTTGGTCAAGGGTAGTTAACTGAAGAAAGTAACTAGAAAGTGATACCAGAGAAAGGAGCTTTAAACTTCATGATCGTAGAAATAAAATAAAGTCAAGTGTGCACAAATATACAGGCAAGGCTTTAATTGGGACTTCAGATGAAGGAAAACAGCACTGATTGAGAGACCAGGCTGCTTCCCTAACAAAAGGGGTGCCAGCTTTTATTTATTTTCTGGAGTGGAGTAGGTCTAATAATTTTTCACTGGGGGACAGTAGGGTTACAAAAGATGTTTCTTCTTGCCTGGGACTCAGATCACTGTGCAGTTATGGTTAACTTATCCCAGCAACTGCCGAGTTACTCTTGCAGCTGGTGCCATCATCTTGTGGACACAAACTGATCTTGTGGTTGCATCTGGGCCTTATGATAGGAATGAAGGACTTTAGGTGATTGGGTAGCTATTGTTGCTGAAAAAATGCACAGACCAGCTCCAATGAGTAATCAGCATTGCATGCAGAGCCAAACAGAATCTGACCCAAAAGTTAAGGTGGTAAAGACCACAGACATAATATGAAGACAGAGATGCCAAGCCTTTTCATTCTATTTGAGTCACCTATCAGAAATCTGCAGGCCCAAGTAGAGAGTCTTTGTTTTCAGTAAAAGCAGGTTTCAGGTCACTGAAAAGTAACCTAGGCAATCATTATCATCATAACCCACCCATCAGAGGTATTATCTACAGCAAAGCTAATGGTAAGCAAATAATGTACTGCCCAGCTATGTGACCTCCAAAATGAGTGATTTCTAAGTTGACTATGAACTAGTGAAGAGGGAGGGTTTATTTAGGTTTTGCCTTGGTAGCAATTTCATCTTGTGTGAACATTCTGTTTCTGTGATTTTATCAGGGTCTTGTAACAGGTCTATTGAAAAGAGCACAAAGGTAGAGAAGCCTGCAAAGGGTAATAGTTTACTGCATTGTTCAACCTTTGTCTCACAATTACAGTCCCTGACTGTCTCTATAAGGGTTAGGTTAATAACATCTATTTGTACCGATTTCCTTCAGTTTCAATTTCCTATTCTTGATTAAAAGATTTCTACTTTCCTTTTAATACAGGAAGAATGTCTTTCATCTGAGACTTTCTTTTTTTATTATTATTAACATTTTTATTATTATTAACATTATTATTAATTCTTTTTAGTTATATATGACAGTAAAATCTATTTTGATATATTTATTTAAACATGGAATATATATTATTCTAATTAGGATCCAGTTTTGTGGATGTACACAATGTTGAGATTTACTGTGGTGTATTCATACATGGACATAGGAAAGTTACATTGGATTCATTCCTCTGTCTTTCCTATTCCTATCCCCCTACCTTCTCTTTATTCCTCCTTTGTCTAATCTGCTGAATTTTTATTCTACCCTAAATCTATTGATTCATCACATCAATAGACTTAAGGATGTGGGTTAGCATTCATATCTCAGAAAGAACATTTGGCCTTTGTTTTTTTCCCTTGGGGGGTGAGATTGGCTTATTTCACTTAGCATGATAGTCTCCATATCTATCCATTTACCAGCAAATGTATTCAAGTCATTCTTCTTCATGGCTGAGTAATATTCCATCATATATATATATATATATATATATATATATATATATATATATATCACAATTTATTTTTCCATTCATCTCTGATGGACATCTAGGTTGATTTGAGAGCTTAACTATTGTGAATTGTGCTGCTAAAACATTGATGTGGCTGTATCACTGTAGTATGCTGGTTTGAACTCCTTTGGACATATACTGAGGAATGGGATAACTGTGTCAAATGGTGGTTCCATTCTTAGTTTTGAGGAGTCTTCATACTTCTTTCCAAAATGGTTACACTAATTTGAAGTTCTAGAAACAGTGTATGAGTACACCCTTTTCCTCACATCCTTGCCAACATTTATTGCTATTTGCATTCTTGATAGTTGCCATTTTGGTTGGCATGAAGTAGAATCTCAGTGTACTTTTAGTTTGCATTTCTTTAATTGCTAGAGATATTAACCATTTTTTTAATATATTTGTTGACCATTCTTTTTTTTCTTTTAAGAGGTGTCTGTTTAGTTC
>PVHX01016115.1:0-27500 GCA_004024805.1 Geosciurus inauris
GCAGAGCAAATAAGAGGGAGGTTGGAGGGAGGGGAGTCTCCAGGAAGAAGGTGTTCACAAGAAGTTGAGGACAAACTATCAGGACTATGTGATTGGTTTTGGGGGGGGGTGCTGTGGGAACAGCCTCATTGAGGTTGTCTTCATCTTCCGTGAAAAAGGAAAGGACCCAGGAGAGTAGGTTTCCCATGTTGAAGGAGTGGGGATGGAGACGTTAAAGTGAAGGTAAACAGTATTGGCATATGGGCTCTCTGCAAAAGCCTATCTGGTTGTACTCTTTAGGTTTGCAGAGCAAGCGCTGGGGATGGGCTGCCTGCAGCGTTAGGCAATTTACTGGAGGCAAGAGGGTGTGGCCTCGGCCAGAGGAGGTGTGGACAGACACAGAGAGCTTGGCAATTCCACCTTTCCCTGCTAGACTCAGAAAGAAAATCACCACGGGGCAGTTTAAGGAAGCACGATAAGGCAGTGTGGACAGTGTTCGCCCGGCTTAAGTCCAAGAGCACGTCTAATCCCAAGGTGGACCCCGCCCTCTCAGGGTGGGTATGGGCAGGACCACCAGAGGCGCTTGTGAACCAGGCCGGTGTGGGCGGGGCCGCGCTATTGGCACTTGAAGCGCCCCAGGTGCTACTGCGAAGCCGTTTAGAATTAGTGTTACCTGACCTAATTATATCACACAAAAACAAACACATAAGACAATCACAAAAAGGCTGGTGTAACCTTCACCAGGTGTCCGCCACAAAATCACTCACCCACGGGGTCGAGAAAGCCCCAGAGCACGTTGGGCGCCAGATATTGTTTGAGGTCGTGCCTCGTGGGTCTCCTCGACGAGTTGGGGGTCCCTGAAGGTGAAAAGGGGTCTTCGGGGAAGACGAAGAGGGGTCTCACAGGACGAGGCTTTGGAGTCCCGGGGGATGAAAAGGGGTCTTCGGGGAAGACGAAGTGGGGTCTCACAGGACGAAGTTAGGGGTGATGGTCCACAGAGTCACTCCACCCAGACTCCGAAGGTAGGTAAGACCGCTCTGCCGGAACGAGATGCAGAGCCCATTTAATCCAGGAGCTACAGAGGCTTATATAAGGTCCTCGGACCAATCACGGCCCCGAGGTTACAACCAATGAGGAGAATGGGAAAAGAGGGAAGGGAGGGGTTTAAGGTATAGGGAGTGCTCCTACAGTTGGTGGCATGGTAAAATGATAGTTGATTTGGAAGATGGTTTGGTATTTCTTACAAAATTATAAATATTCTTACCATATATCCACCAACTGTGTTCCTTGGTATTTGTACAAAGGAGCTAAAAACTTGTGTGCACATCAACACCTTCACATAGATATGTATAGCAGTTTGATTCATAATTGCCACAGCTTGGAAGCAAACAAGATGTATTTTAGTAGGTGAACAAATAAACTCTGGTATATTCAGACGATGGAATATTACTCAGGCCTAAAGAGAAATGAGCTATTGTGTCATGGAAAGACATAGAGGAAACTCAAATGCACATTATTAAATCAAAGAAGTCAACCCCAAAAGACTACACACTGTATGATTATAATTTAATAACAATCTGGAAATATAAAAACATGGAGGTATTCAAAAGATAAGTGGTTGCCAGAAGTTGGGGGTTGTAAAGGATGAATAGAGAACAAAGATTTTTAGGTAGATAAATACTTTGTGGAAATATGTCATTTTATGTTTGTCCAACTCCATAGAAAGTACAAGAATGAGCCCTAGTGAAAACCATGGACTATGGGTAATAATGACCATCAATGTAGGCTCATGGATTATAACAAATGTACCATTCTGGGAGTGAGATGTTGACAATAGGAGGAATTCATGCATGTGTGCAGGAAATTATGCATGTATGTGAAATCTTTACATTCCTTTCAACTTTTCTGTGATCTTAAAACTGCTTTAAAAATAAAGTCTCCTTTTAAAAAAATGTAACTACAACTACATCTTTATACTTAATTTTTGGTGCCAATCTCCCCATCATTCTTGATCATTAATCTTGCTTCCAATTTTATTGAGAAAATAGGAGGAAAGAAGATAATATTAATACACGTGCTCTGCTGAATTTATCCACTGCCATGGCATGAATGCTCATGTTTTCCCCAAATTGGAACCTGATCACCAATGTGATAGTGTTAAAAAGTGAGACCTTTAGGAAGTAAATAACTCGTGAGGGCTATGCCCTCACAAATGGGATTGGTGTTTTTATAAAAGGAAGTACAGGGGGCTGGGGTTGTGGCTCAGCGGTAGAGCACTTGCCTCGCGTGCGTGGGGCCCTGGGTTCGATCCTCAGCACCACATACAAAGCAATAAAATAAAGACATTGTGTCCATCTACAACTAAAAAAATATTTAAAAAATAAATAAATAAATAAATAAATAAATAAATAAAAGGAAGTACAGGGAGCCCATTTGCCTCTCTGCCCAGGACACACAGAGGGCACCATCCTTGAAAAATGAACACTTACCCCACACCAAATCAGTTCGGACTTTGATCTTGGACTTCCCAGTCTTCAGAATTATAAGCAATACATTTCTGTGTTTGTAAATTACCCATCTAAAGTATTTTGTTATGGTAGCCAAACAGACTAAGACACTCACCTATCTGCATCTGTGTCTATAGGTTCTGTTTACTCACCTCTCACATGAATGAACTTGTCAGCTCTCCTAGCTAAAGCCAGTCTCTTCCTGTGTTTTAAAACCCATGTCTCTTTGCCTGCTCAACATCTTCATTTTAATATTATCATTTCTTTTGCCCAAATCATTAGCTTTTTCTACAGGCTACTTCTCCCGTTAAAAACATAAACAAAAACACTACTTCTTGATCCCATTTCCCTGCAGCTATGACCATTCTCCTTTCTTCCATTGATGTTAAAATTAATTACAAGAGTTGTCTGCAACCAGTCATCAGTTCCTGTAATAAAAATCTTTTTTTTTTCCCCCACGGCCCTATTTTGTATTTTATTTAGAGACAGGGTCTCACTGAGTTGCTTAACACCTCGATTTTGCTGAGGTTGGATTTGAACTCGTGATTCTCCTGCCTCAGCCTCTTGAGTAGCTGGGATAATGAGTCTCTTTTTATTAATTTTTATTAATGTTATATAAGACTTTAGGATACATTTTGACATAATCAAAAAAGAATGGAATATAATTTGCCCTAATTCAGTCCTTGGTACTTTCCCTCTCTTTCCCTCCCTTCTCTTACTCTCCTCCCTCTATTCTACTGAACTTTCTTCAATTTATTTATAGGTTTGGTTTTTTTTTCAAATTAGTGTCTTGTGGATATACTTCTTGTTGGGATTCACTGGGCTATCCTCATGTATGTACTTAACAAAAGTTCAGTCAGATTCATTCCACTGTTCTTTGCTTTTCCCATCCCTGCTTCCTTTAATCCCCTTTATTTACTCTACTGATCTTTCCTCTATTCTGATGAGATTCCCATTCCTTTTTTTTTCTCTCTCTTCTCACATTCATGCCTGTCCCCAGTTTGGATTAGCTTCCACATATCAGAGAAAACATTCAAACTTTGAGTTTTGGGGACTGACTTATTTTACTTAGCATGATGTTCTTCAGTTCCATACATTTACCAGAAAATACCACAATTTCATTCTTCTTTATGGCTGAGGAATACTCTATCGTGTTTATATACCGCATTTTCTTTATCCATTTATCTGTTGAAGGACATCTAGTTTGGTTCCATAGCTTAGCTATTGTAAATTGAGCTGCTATAAACATTGATGTGACTGCATCACCGTAGCATGCTGATTTCAAATCTTTAGGAGGAGTCTTGTTAAGGAAGTTAGTTCCTGTGCCAACATGCTAAAGTGTTGGGCCTACCTTTTCTTCCAGCAGTTTTGCAAAGTTTCGGGTCTAAATCCTAGGTATTTGATCCACTTTGAGTTAATTTTTGTGCAGGGTGAGATATAGGAGTCATATTTCATTCTTCTGTATATGGATTTCCAGTTTTCCCAGTGCCATTTGTTAAAAAGGCTATCTTTTTTCCAACATATGTTTTTGGCACCTTTGTTAGTATCAGATATCTCTATTTATGTGGGTTTGTCTATCTTCTATTATATTCTATTCCATTGGTCTTCATGTCTCTTTTGGTGACAGTATCATGCTGTTTATGGTACTATAAGTCTGCAGTATAATTTGAGGTCCAGTATTGTGATGCTTCCAGCTTTTCTCTTTTAAGAATTAATTAATTATTCTGGATCTTTTAATTTTCCACGTGAATTTCAGCACAAATCCACAAATCTCTCTTGAATCTCTTCCTCTTTTTTTAAAAAAAAATTCTTTTAGTACCTACTATTCCATGAAGAATGTCCTTTTCCATGTCAATGAGTGTCATGTGGCTAAACCCAATGGCAATCCTTATTTGATTGGTCAGCAATATTTAACACATTTGAATCTCAGACATTTCCACTTGAATTTTGTTTTCGTTTTTGCTCCTACCTCAGAATTGTTTTAGTCTCCTTTTCTGATTTTTCATTATTGCTTTAACTCCATAATGTTGGAGAGTCTTAAAAGTCAGTCCTGATATCTTTTCTTCTTTCTATGTGTATTAATTCCTCTGCTTTTGTTCAGTCTCATAGCTTAAGTGAGATAGATGGATGAATGGATAGATAGATAGGTAGGTAGATAGAAAGAAATAAAGAATGACTTTCCAGCTTGAACCTTACACTTATTCTCTAGAGATAAATATAAAACATATTTGAAATTTTCATAGTCATTATTCAAACTTAGCATGTACAAAACTATCTAAACCTATTCCCCAAGTCTTTACTATTTCAGACAATGGAAAATCCATTTTCTACTTATTTAGTACTAAAACTTTCTACTCATTCTTACACGTTTGTAAGAAAATCCTGAAACTTTGCCTTTGAAAAGATCCAGACTGACTGCAATCACACCATTTTCATCACTACCCCCTCAATCAAAGGCAATGTTATTTCCCATCTGAAGTATTACAATAGCTACCTCTTCTCTCAACTTCTACCTCACCCTTCTTAAGTCTATCTTTAAGAAATTAGCCAGGCTGGGCCTGATTGTGCATGCCTGTAATGCCAGCAGCTTGGAAAAAGACAGGAGGATTGTGAGTTCAAAGCCAGCCTCAGCAATGGCAAGGCCTTAAGCAACTTGGTGAGACCCAGTCTCTAAATAAAATACAAAATAGGGCTGGTGATGTGGCTCAATGGTCGAGTGTCCCTGAGGTCAATCCCTGGTACCTTCACCCCCAAAAGAAAAAAATTAGCCAGGATAAATGCATTTAATGAAAGGGCAGTCTCTTTAACAGTTCTATTGCTCTCAGTCCTCCAATTGTTTTCCAAATCACTTTGAATAAAAGCCCAATTCTTATAATAGTGCTTGACCTATACAATGTCACTCCCATTTTCTTTCCAAACCCATGCCTTGCTACTTTCTTTCTCACATTCACCAGCCAGTCTGTTCTCCTTCCTGTTACTTTAATACAACAGGTAAGCTCTGCTTCAGGATATTTGTACAAAATGTTCTTTTGGGAGGTAGAAAGGTAAAGTAAAATTTTAGGATTTCCCCATACTTCATCCCAATCCTTGCCTCTTCCTTTTTTTTTTTAAATAGTGAGTAACACATGTAGTTTTAAGGAGCTCTGTGCTTCCATACCATTGGTTTCATTTTAAGGATGTCACTCTAGCATCTGTTGGCAGTGTTATTCTGGTCTTGTCTTCAACATGAACCCCTATGGTTCATTTATGCATTTATTTTATTTATAGTCCAAGGGTACTGAGATTGCCAGCTTTTCCAGGCCATATCTACCTGTTCTGGGTGAACCTTCTATTGCTCAAATACTCCTCTAGGCTGCTGAAAACTCAAGAAGCCACCCAAGGTCTTTCTGTCTAGATGCATCAGGAAGACTGTTCCATTGCTCCCTCCCCAGACTAGGCGTGGGGACATCTGGGACCCTCTTAAACCATTTCCCTTCCTTGAGAACAGGGAACTCAGCACCCCAATTTATTTTTTGATTTGTATCTTTTCATCTCCAAGGATTTACATGGGCAGAGTAATAGAAAGGGCTCTTTCTCAAGAGCCCAGCAGCACTTGTGTTCTCCTTTCCCCTCCTTGCTTTTTCTCTCCACCCATTTGTGGCACACTTTCCCAGTTGTGAATGGTGCTGAGGTCTAAGGAGGGCTTGTTTTCCTTACTTACACATGCTTCTAAAACTTGTGTCTGTGCAAGGTTTCTGGATTTGAAATGTAACACTAACAATTAATTGCCTTTGCCTTCGTTGTCTTCATTTTACTGTATTGTCCCTTCCTTGTGGCAGGAAGCATATGATACTCTAAATACTCTTTAAATGTGGAAGATAGTGGGATAAAGGAAGTGAAAAAAATCCCTACAGTTTGCATGTAAAATAGCATACTCCTACATAGAATATATTATCTATTTGAAAGCAAATATAAAATATGATCTCACATATTATTTATTTTGTGAATTATGTAAGCTTTATGTAACCTGAGTTTGATATATATTACTTTATGATGTGATGAGTTTTATGTACAGCAATAGGCTTCTTGAACTTTTACGTTCAGGACTCTATGCAGGTAAAAGGAAAAGAATATTCCTACTTTGGGCACTTTTTATTCTACTTTGTCTCCATAATAGGTAAAAATTGTTTTATTTTATAGTATGTCTCTCATGTTCTTCCTTTTGCATACTTGTCCTTTCTGATAATGTGAAAAAGGTGAAAGGGCAAGTCTATTATTAGTGATTTTTTTTACACATAACCTAATTTGCCTTATGTAACTCATATATTCTTTCTAACCCTAAATTGTGTCCTCACTCTCAAAACACTTGTTAGTTATTTAGTATGTGTCAGGTCTTGGTGAGGACATTATTTTCTATTCCCTATAGAGGTTACATACTGAAAATCATAAAGACATGTAATGAAATATTTAAAAAATCATTTCACTGATTGCTTTAGTCTGTTTGGGTTTCTATAACAAAAATTGAGGAGCTTATTAATTGTAGAATTTTATTTCTCATAGTTCTGGAGACTGAGAAGTTCAACATCAAGAGGCTGGTGGATTTGGGGTGTCTGGTTCACAGATGCTCTCTCTCAATGCATAGTCACATGGAAGAGGGAGCAAGTCAGCCCCCTTGAGCCTCTTTTATAAGGACAGTGATCCCATTCATGAGGGCTCTGTCTTTATGTTATCATCAACTCATAAAAATTTTGACTCCACATACCATCACATTGGAGTTTAGAACTTCATCATACAAATTTTAGGAGGACACAAGCATTCAGACCATCGTGAGAAATGTGAGAGAACTCCATAATTAAATGGAATATAATTATCAATGTCATTCAGTGGCAGACTTCAGAGAAGGTCCAGTTTTCACACCTGAAAACCTGAGTATTCCTATATCTCCACTTATTAACCAAATTTTAACTTTAAATCTGAATATTAGAATTTGATGAATTTATAGAAGCAGACTTCTATTCAAAACTTAATGTGAAATTTTTGAAGAGTTAGATTTCAGCATCTGATCCCATTCTTATATTCACAGTAGGTACATAGCTTGCATAAGCAACCATAGATTTTTATTCTTAAGGTAAATCCCTAAAGTATAACTATAAATGAATGCATATCCATCTCTACCTGATTATAATTCGTAAACCATTTATGGCTATTTTGGAGCTTTCCAAAAGGAAAGGTTTGTACTATTTCTTGATGCTAGCTTGATGATTTAGAATGAAAAGTTTAATCCTATCTAGAATTTAGGTTTAATTTATAGGCATTCAGAAATACCTAGTGGGGTTTAAGAAACAATGTTTGATTCATGCAGAGTTATGGGGATAAAGAAGATGAAATTTCTTTGGTAAACTTTTCATAAGCCACCTACAGGTCTCATATATTATGAACACACTGTGGTCACTTTTTCAATTCAGGGAAAAAATATAACCATTGGGATATATGACAAATATTTATTCATCCCCAACTGAATGGTGCAAGAGGAGTAAAGATAGAAAGGAGTATCAGAATGCGTCATAGAATCCACATGTTGTTAAGCATTTAAGGTTTACACAGAGCAGCAGTGTGCTGCAGCAGCCACATTCCAAAGTGATTTTTCTGCAATCAGAGTTTCATTCATTACCCAATTTTCATGCAACTCCCCTGGCATTTGAAATATGTTTCAAGGTAGACTCCCCAAGGGCTTTTCCCCTCCCATAATAACTGATCTGCAGTGTCCAAAGATAGATCTAAATATCTCTGGTGCAAATTACTTGAGGCCTGCAGAGCATGATTCTCTGTCATCTTCATCACATTTCACACCTACAGAACTGATAACAGATTAATATCTAGGCTGAAAATATTTCATCAGCGTCTCTGGCTAAGGCACCTTGCATTATTTTATCTGGGGGCACCAATAAAAGAGGAGGGGGCCCAGAAAGTAAAAATTTATTTTCACTCAGAGAGAGAGGGGAAAAAAAAAGAGAGAGAGAGAAAGATTTTCCTTTAGTATTATGAGAAAGGCGACAAAGCTGGTCCTGGCAAAGTTCTCTGCTCCGATTATGTATACACTTTTATTCAATCATTGTATCGCTCCCTGTCTGACATTTGGTCAATAGTGCAATCTACCACCGATCAGAATAAAACAGCCACCCCAGAGCACCTTGGAATTTCATTAGTTTCCTTTCAATGTAGTCCTTATAACTAGATGTTTATTTGGAAACACAAATTTAAAGTTCAATTCTGTGCCCTGTCAATATTAGTAAAAAGTCAAGGATCCTAGACTTTACTGTAAACCTGATTTCTTTTCCTATTTATTTATTTGTTTGTTTGAGTATAAAAATTGAGGGAGGGGAAGTAGGGCACAGAAGAAAATTAATTAAAAAATGAAATGAAATAAACAAGTATTGAAGGCAAATTTTGCCGATAAGAAAGACTTATTTCTTCAATATTATGGGCTATGAGAATAAATATGGAAAAATACCTGGAATAAAACATTTTTACACATAAATTCAGTCTCTTCTGAATTGTAAAGGATGTTGAAGGAGAAAGTATGAGGAAACCAGTGGTATCAATATATAACTTTAACTACAAAGAAGCAGTCCAATGTGGTGTTAAAGAAATGTATTTAATGTTGCCCAGACTTTGCTGTAAACAGTGGCTCAACCATATATCAACTGTTGAGCTTGTCATAACTTTTGACTGAGTTTCAATTTTCTCATCTGAATATAGGGGTGTAGTGATACCCAACTTGACAAGGTTAGGATGAGGTGAAATATCACTGGATACATCTAAAAGAAGTCACATGGAAAGCCCTTAACACTCAATTCCTTTCCTTGCCTCTCTTCTTTGTATAAGGGTCAGAGTAAGAATTAGTTGGTGACCTTACTACTTTAAAACTATTTTGTCCTGATTTATATTTTGTTGTCTAATTTATTCATTTGTTCATTCAAGATTTATTTTTTACTGAATGAATTGATATGTTTTCGGGCTATATCAGAATAAATGAATGAGTAAATTAAATAATCATTAAGAAGTAATGTTCACATAGGACTAAGTCAAATGCTGCAAGTATTTACATTAGCAACTTTCAAAAGAAAGATTTGGTTAGTAATTAGAGGATTCATCTTTATTGGGCTAATACTAGTTTCATATTTTGATATAATGTGCTGAAAGAATATGATCAAGATATTGGCATGTGATATATGGTCTTAAAATGCTGTTATCTGTTTTAGATTAAAAGAAATCCCAATAAACTCATAAAAGAGACCAAAATACCTGGTGTAATGGTAAAATTGACAACTTAAAGTTTTTTAATAAAAAACGTTTCATTGCCTCATAACACATTTCTAACTTCTCTCCCTTTATATTATCAACTGACAGTATCATTCACATTTCATCTTTGTGTGCTTTTGGTTTTATTTTGATTTGTTTAGAAGCTTTGGAACTATTTTCTAAATTACTGTGTATAAAGATAAATTTAATATTATATCTCCCATTCATACTTTAGTTTTTATTCTCAGATGTAATTGTCTTTATGTTCTTCAAACAAGCTAATTATTATTTGATATTTTATTTACACCACAATAGTGATTTGAGATATTGTAGTTGGAGTGAATTATGTCATTAATGATTTATAAAAAAATTTTTAAAAGCATTATGACATTGTAATTTTTATCATCTTAAAATGGTCCCATATATTTTATGACATTTCCTTGAGGATTTGTATTTTATATAAAGCTTTACATTTTTCAATGATTTCAGCAATCAGTAATAATTATAATGCTAATTTATGTTTATTGCATTCTTACTATGTACTAGGTACTTTTCTAAATTCTTCATGCATAGTAGCTCACTTAATCCTCCCCCAAATCATTATGAAATAGTACAATTATTACTCTTATTTTAGTTAGGAGAGGACTAAAGCACAGAGAGAAGGCCACATAGATTTGTAGGACAGAACCAGTATATGAAGCATTGCTTTCTACTTTTAGAACCTGAGATTTTACCCACTGGACTAAGCTGCCTCAATAGTAAATCAGTTTACACATCTTTCTATGCAATGAAATACTCCAAGAGAATAATTTAAGTGTCATCTACTCATAGAATTGGAATCTCAATGTAAAACAGTAAACTTTTAATGTATTGCTCTTTTGAAAGGACGATGGAATTATTACTATAATAATCAAATTTCAAATTTACATGAGGAATAAGCATTTAACAAAGTCTGAATAAAATAAAAGAGTATAACTGGGGAAATGTATGAAGTTGGAAATTCTATTTTGCATTTGTAATCCTTAACCCAGAGTTCATTGGTTATTGTTTGATTATTTTTAAGAAATATGCAGGAACATCAGTTCTTTGGCTTCTCTTGCATTCTTTCTTTCTGGGAAGACTATCCTAGCTGTTTGTGGTTCTGGTAGGGCTGTCAATCAAGAACCCAAGTTCCCTGCCATAGGAGGAGGTATACGGAGGAGGTTGGTGGTCAATTAGAATATTCTGACTCATTGAACAAAGTAATGGTCCAGGGTAGACACAAGATTCCAGAAAAATTTGACAGAGACCTTTTGAGAAGAAGCTGGAAAAGACACAGATTCTCTTTCCGCAGGATTTAAACTGTGAGAGCCTTGTCACTTGAACAGCTGGAGACCATTTGGTTGTGAAGGGAGAAAGGTTGGCTGAGAAAAAGGCCACATGAAGTCACACACAGACAAGAAATGGAGAGGAAGAGATAAATCTTGGTGATACATTAAAACACTTAGATTCAGCCATCTTTGTGCTCACAAGTCTTCAATCTGCCTCTCTGATTGTCTAGTGTGTCAGGCTTATTCCTGCCTCAGGGTCTTTCCCCTTTTGCTTCCTTCAATCCATCCTCCCCTTCCTTCAGATATTTATAGGAGTTTCTCCTTCCTTCCCTTTTTATTTCTTCAATCTCATTTGACTTGTCCTCTACAGAGAGGCCTTAGGAGCTCATTAAATCTGAGTTCCCATACTTCCCATTCACTCTTTATTACCTCATTCTCTTTTTATTTCTTCTCAAAACTTTGTTCTATCTAGCATTGCCTGTCTCTGTCCACTAGAGCATAAATTCTGAGTGTGACTGAGGAAACTTCTTGTTGACTTTTTGTGACATAGTAATTTCATAGGCTGCAGGACAATTGGATGACCAAGAAGAAATAGATAAATGCCTAGAAGCATACCACTTGCCAAAACTGAGTCAAGAAGAAATAGAAAGCCTGAATTGACCAATAAAAAAGAGAAAGATTAAATCAGTAATCAAACAAAGAAAAGCCCAGAATCAAGCTTTATGGGTGAATTCTATCAAACATTCAAAGAAGAGTTAATATCAATTCTTCTTAAACTCTTCTATTTATAGAAGAGGTAACACTTCCAAACTCATTTTATGAGGCCAAAATATCTCTAATACCAAAGACATAACAAGAATTATAGTCTTGGGCTGGGGCTGTAGCTCAGTGGTAGAGCACTTGCCTTGCAAGTGTGAGGCACTGGGTTCGATCCTCAGCACCACATAAAAAATAAATAAATAAAGCTAGTGCGTCCATCTATAACTAAAAAATATTTAAAAAAAAAAAAAGAATTATAGTCTTGTATCCCTGATGAACATGTAATACAGAAATTGCAATAAAATACTTGTAAACTGAATCAAATTGCACCTTAAAATGTTTATAGACCATATCCAAGTAGAATGCATCCCTTAGATGCAAGGGTGATTTAACACATGAAAATTGATATTAACAGAATAAGAGATTAAAACCACATATTCATCTCAACAGATGCAGAAACATCATTTGGCATCATTTGATCATCTGTTCATGATAAAAGCTTATAAAATAGATACAGAAAGAATTTACATCAAACATTAAAGATCATATATGAAAATCCCACTGTTCATATCATGATAAGGTAAAGATTTTTTCTTCAAAGAACTGTACAAAGCAAGGACATTTTCCTTGCTACTTCTATTCAACACAATATGCTGAGTTTGCTGAATCACATGGGAATTCTATTTTTAATTTTTTTGGGGGAAACTTCATACTGTTTTTTATAATGACTATACAACTTCCATTTCCATCTATTCTTGAGAATTTTATTCAATATAAGGAAGGCCTAGTGAAAACAATAAGACAAGAAAAAGACATAAAAGATGTATAAATTAGAAAGCAAGAAAATTTTCTTTGCCTGTAGATGACATGACCATATATGTAAAAAATCTTAAAGATTCAATAAAATAAACTATTGGAATCAATAGTAAATTCAGTAAAATCATGGGATACAATATAAATACACAAAAATCAGTGGTGTTTCTATATATAAACTACAAACTATCCAAAAACAAAATTAAGAAAATAATCTCATTGACAATAGCATCAAAACAATAAAATATTTAGGAATAAATGAACAAAAAGTAAAAGAATTGTACCCTAAAATTTATAAATTATCTACAAAGCAATTTAAAGACACCAAAAGGTGAAAAGGTATCCCTATTCACTGGATTATAAGAATTAATATTGTGAAAATGTCTCTACTAACTACAGTGATTTATAAATTCAATGTAGTATTTTTAAGAATCCAAATGATATTCTTTACAGAAAGAGAAAAATCAATCTTGGCATTCATGTAGAATCAATCACAAAAGACCCCAAGTAGCCAAGGCATCTTAGATAAAAAGAACAAAGTTGGATGTATCATAATTTCTTATTTCAAAATATATTACAAAGTTGCTATAAGCAAACAGTATGACATTTGTATAAAAAATATACAGACCAATGGAACAGAATAGAAAGTCCAGAAATAAATCCAAGCATCCATGGTCTTCAACATGGGTGCCAAGAACATACAATGGGGAAATGGTGTTGGGAAAACTGGGTATTTAAATACAGAAGAATGAGTATATAATACATACTATGTGAGACAATGGCCTAATATATATGTGTATATATGTATATATATAGTCATATATATGTATATAATGTTATATATGTATATATGTATATTTTAAAAACTCAAATAGGAATAAAGACTTGCATGTGAAGACCTGAATTTATACAACTATTAGGAGATAGCATAGGAGATAAGCTTTTTGCAACTGGTCTGGGCAAAGACTTTTTAATATGATACCATAAGTATAGGCTTAGACAAAAATTGACTAGTGGAACTACATTAAACTAGAAAGCTTCCGTATAGCAGAGCAGGAGTGAAAACTCAATCTATTGAATAAGAGAAAATACATGCAGACCATATATCTGAAAAGGGGTGAATATCCAAAATACATAAAAATTCCTATAGTAAAATAGGTATACCAACAATAAAACAATAATAATGATAGTAATATCCTGATTTATAAGTGGAAACAAGACTTAGACATTTTTCCAAAGAAGTCACAAAAGCGGTCAATAAATAAGGATAAGATGCTCAGTGTCACAAATTATCAGGGATATGCAAATAAAAACCACAATGAACGATCACCTCACTCCTGTTAGGATGGCTATTATCAAAAAGACAAATGATAACAAACATTGGTAAAGATATGGAGAAAAGAATATCCCTGTACATTGCTAGTAGGACCTGAAGCTGGTACAGTCATTATGGAAAACGGTTCAGAAGTTTCTCAAAAAAAAATTAAAAAGAGAACTACTGTGTGATCTGTATGATCCACTCATCTCAATTCTGGCACATGCATCCAGAGGAAATGAAATCAGTATGTCTAAGAGATATCTGCTCTCCCGTAGTCATTGCAAAGCTAAGATGTGGACACAACATATGTGTTTCCAATAAATGTAAGGATAAATAAATTGTGATACAGACACAAACACATGTGCACACATGGGATATTACCCTTAAAAGAGGAAATTCTACCATTTGCAACAAAATAGATTAACCTAGAGAAAACAGGTAAGCATAGCAGAAGTCATACTAAATAAAATGAAAGAAAACACAAATGCTGCATGATCTCACTAATATGTTCAATATAAAATAGTTAAACTCATAGAGGCAGGGCATAGAATAGTGATTGGCAGAATCTGGGGTTTGGGAGAAATCGAGAGATGTTAGTCAAAGGGTACATAATTTCAATTTTGCAAGACAAATTCTGGTGATCTAATGAACAGTATAATTACAGTAGTTAACAATACAGTATTGCATACTTGAGAAAATGATAACAATGTAAGGGTAGGGATGAATGCGTTTATCAGCTTCATTGAGGTGATTATTTCACAATATTATGTATATCAAAACATCAAGGCAAGCTGGGCGTGGTTGCGCATGCCTATAATTCCAGCACTTTGGGAGGCTGAGACAGGAAAACCATGAGTTCAAAGCCAGCCTCAGCAATGGCTTAGCAACTCAGTGAGACCCTGTTTCTAACTAAAACACAAAATAGTGCTGGCGATGTGGCTCAGTGGTTGAGTACCCCTGAGTTCAATCCTCAGTACCAAAAAAAATCAAGGCATATCTAAAATATATACAATATGTATATGTAAATTATAGTTCAGTAAGCTGCAAAAAAACGTGTAAGCTAAAAAATTTGGACAATTGGTGTTTTAAAAATGAATAATGTTTTATTAATCAATTTACTGATAAATGTTAACTTCATGTCATTATAACTAGTATCGTTCTAGGTATTATAAAGACAAAAAATATAACAGAAATAAAGAAGTTGAACATAGCACTTGGGAAATCATCATATAAAATTTGACAAGATAATATGAAAGGCAATATATATTGGAAATACTAGGGTTTAAAGAGGGATAGAATCACATTACAAGGAATAATGAGAGAAGACCTTCTGAAGGGCACAGGAATAACTCTGGATCTGGAATTAAAGGAGATTTTTCATGGTGAATGAGGGTCAGGAACAGATCAAGGAAAGGAGCTCTGGGTAGGGACTTTGTGGTACATAAAGAGTGTACCACAGTCCAGTGAGGAGTTCTTTTGAGTGGTTAAGGGAAATACATTGATAAGGTTGAGTTTATAAGGCATAAATTAGAAATATCTAGTTTTTATACTACTTACACTAAACCTTCTTACAAAGAAAAATGATTCCATGACAAATACTTTGGAAAATAAACCTGGCATTACTATGTAATAGAAAAGAGCAAATTTTTTAGAAATCTTGGGTACAGTTCATATGGCAAATATTGAATCTCATGGAAAGGAACATCATGTGCAAAGGGAAGAAAAGATAGCTCATTCAATATTAACTCTTGATGTAAAAATATGAGGCAACACAGAGAATCAGGATTATCCACAGCTCCCACTTTAGGAAGAATAAGTTGAGACCAATGATAGAAATATGCAGGTTGGAAGCACTAGTTTAAGGATCATGTGAATTTGGTTTTGATAATCTAAGGTAATGGTAATATGAGTAAGTAGAAATTTTCTATTTGTAATTCTCAACTTAGAAGTTTAAGCAAGAGATCAAATTAAGAGCTATAGATTTGGCAGTCTATATACAGCATCAAATTCATAGGTTTCTGGGGGTAACTTATCCATTAGGCACAGCAGGCATTGTCTGTCTCATATTTTTAGTGGCCTGTGCATATATGTTACTTTTTTAATAAAAAGGAAAAAAATAATTAATATGTCAAAATATTTTGCTGTATAATGTAAATATATTTTTTCTTTATATAAGTGTAATAGTAAAATATAGGTTGATATTTTCTTTATGGAGGAAGTGGTCCATGTAAACAAGAATGCTTAGACCCATGAAAATCACAGGAATGTTCTGAAGATTCAAGTGTAATTATTAAAAAGTGGGCAAAAGGCAAAGAACTCTTAGAGCAATGGGTCCTAAGATTTGTTCCCCCCTCAACATAACACGCTTATAAGCAGACATCGTGGTATGTGACATTTGTACTGAGTCCTCATTGAGTGGCAGCTGAGTGACTGGTCATACTTTCTTGCCAACAGGACCGTGGGAACTGTGTTTTATCCACATGATGGTGACAGGGCATGCATTCTCTACTCAAGTTGCTAACCATGGATCCTATCAATCCCCTCAGTCCACTTTAAGAAATCTATTAAAAAGCAATAAAGAGATTTTTCCCCCACAATTTGGCAAGTTCATTTTCCCAGTTTATTTTCTTTGTTTTGAACAGCAGTACCATTTTTGAAACAAAAATAAAATCACACAGAACAATGCTTATAATAGTTTAAAATACAAATACAAGAAATCAAAGAATGTGGCATTCATTTGAGAATAGCAATGCAAAATTAAATGATATTTTATCACTTAAAAGTGGCAAGGAACATTTTTTCCATATACCTGATTAATCACATGAAACTTCAGGTCTCCAAATTGTACAATTAAGGTAACATAAAAATGTAAAATATACTCCCAAGGCACTCTGTCCCAACTCGACTGGTTCAATTTTTAGAATAGTTTTACATGTTTTTTATATTTTCCCCGAGTATTTTTTTGTAATTTTTCTCTCTTGGATTCCTCTCATGTCAAACATCACAGAACTGCTTTCAATTTTTATTTCTGAAAGGATGTGGTATTTAAAAGTTATCTAAAATTAGGCTGATCAGAAATTATTCTTTTCTAAATTTCTAAAGTGTGCTCTTTTTATTCTTTGACAAACTTTGCTAAAGGAATGACTACATTTCCTTAACACTGCAAATAATAGAGTTGACTGTGTATTTGAGCAAGTTGACAGCTTCACTTAGCAAACTCACCCTAAATTCCAAAAACAAACCTTGCTGACAGTTGGCTGACAATGGTTGAGATGACAACAGAAATAATTTCCAGCAGGAACAAAAACAGATTTAAGCTAGTACACACAACAGTGCGAGGCTTTTCTTTTTAAATGATATAAAAAGGAAAGCAATCAAAGGAGAAGGAGGCAACCTGCCCATTAGGTACAGCACAAAGTCTCGACCTATTGCAGAAAGTTATTTACAAAATCAAGTTACAGTACATCCTTTGTCCTTACCAGCAGGTGCAGCTATTAAGCAGGAAACATTCAAATATAATATGGCCTTGAGGGGAAAAATAAATAGACAGTTTCCTTTCCCTTCCATTACAAATGCCTAACACCAGTGTGATAATTTAATAATTCAATTCCATTTGCTAGGAAAAATTAGCCATTTATTTGGAGTCTTGAAATCACTAAACTCTGAATGTTTCTCTGTGATCAAATCTTATATTGCATATTTACTTAAAGGGAAGGTGGAGTTTTTTGTCTTCTATTCTCCTTATTAGTTTCTCTTTAAGTATTTAGCAGAAACCTATAATGAGAGTCTGTTTAAGGAGCGTGGAATCAGCTATACATTTCATGTTTCATGATATGAGCTATCCAGTATGTGATAAAAGTGCTTTTGTACTGAAAACTGACTAACATTCCCCTGGAAGTGGTATCACAATGTCAGTGGGTGCTGGATGGTGTCTTGATATGACTGCCTGGATATGGAAGGATAATGGAGCAGTAAATTTGGATGCATGGGTCCCAACAGTGTCTTGGGACAGTGTTCAGAATGTGAAAAGAAGAAAAAAGAGGAACCAAAATAGTGTGGGTTTAAGGAAGAAAGAGGCAAGAGAAATGTAATTATGAAAGAGACAGGATGAAAATCATCAACAAGCAAGTTTTATAAATGAAAGGATATGAGAAGAAAGAGTAATTGACAATATCCAGTATTAGGAATTGGCGGCAAGCATGATGGTGCACGCCTGTAATCCCAGGGGCTCGGGAGGCTGAGGCAGGAGGATCACAAGTTCAAAGCTAGCCTTAGCAAAACGCTAGGCACTTAGCAACTGAGTGAGACCCTGTCTCTAAATAAAATACAAAATAGGGCTGGGGATGTAGCTCAGTGGTTGAGTGCCCCTGAGTTCAATCTCTGGTACCCTTCCCTCCAAAAAAGAATTGACAATCTGCTGAATTGTGTAATTAGAAAAATAGTTTCACAGAACTTGGTTAAATATGAAGCCAAACTGTAATGGGTTGAGTGAATATGAAAGATGAAGTATATTTAAACTATTACTGAGTATTTTGAATGTAAATGGAAAAAAAAGTATATTAAGCTGGTATTTGGAAGAATGAATCTTACAGAGGAAATAGGGATCAGAGCTTAATGATATGAAAACTCTTTAGAGATATGAAAAGGAAAAGAGATGATAGCTAACACTTTATGAAGTGAAGTCCATGGGTTCCACAAGGTCTTAGAGGAGATGAGAAACATTGCCTCCAAAGCTCAGGTGACAGCATTTATGTTGATGGAACCATTCTCCTTATCTTAGCTGGTAAGGGAAAACAATGATGATGTGAGTAGACATAGTTGATTGGTTCTCATAGGAGAGGCTGGGCAGAGTTTTTAAGTTATGTTCTCCATTAAATTTCCATGAAATATGCAAGATCATTTGCTGAGAGTAAGCATAGCAGAACTGTAGTAGGCATCATGAGTTAAGTATGAAATCTTTGAAATAGATGCTGATAACTTAGAGGAGTTTGAAACCATAATTCTATAGTGGCACCATCCACAGTGCTTGTCTGCACAAAGACATGAAGTGTTAGTAAAACTAATCTATCACTGATCTTGAAGAGCGAATGACAGAAAAAATGAGAAAATGATGGAATGGTGACTATTCATGAGAAAATAGGTGAAATGTTTAAAGGATTTCAGGCGATGTAGGGCAGAAGATCTATTGGTCTAATTTATCTTTATGACTCCAAAGTTTAGCTCCAAAGCCAGAACATAGTGGATACAAATATAATGATGGCAGAATGAAAGATGTCATGAAGTGGCAAACAGAAACAAAGTGTCTCTCTTGATGACATTTAAGCTGGTAACAGTGATATAACTCTACCACCAGTAATAATGATGATAATAGCAAACATTTATTGAATGCTTAGGTGTGCCAAGCAGTTTGGGGCTCTTGCATTATTAGCTCATTTAATTCTCACACAGGTATATGAGGCAGACCATATTTATCACTGCAATTTTATGGGTGAGGTTTAGAGATGTCAAATATCTTGCCAAAGCCATATGAATAATAAATGGAGAAATGAGTCAGGTAAACTGGCTCTTGAACCCATGGTCTGTAAGAGAAAAAAATAGAAGGACAGAAAGATACAGTTGAAGAAGATGACTTTGAAGGTTAAGGTTAATTTTTTAGCCATGTTCTCCCTCATTGGCTTCTCTCCTACTTCGTATTGCCAACACAAAGTCTAGTGGAGAGCAGGTATTTGGGAAAAGGTTGAGCGGTTGTGTAATAGAGGGCTTTGACTTGAGATATAGTGAGCCGTACATTTTATACTACTAAATCATTTAAAAGAGAGAGCCCATGGACTTTTTTATTGTAGCATATATAATTTTGGTGACAATAACAAAACATAAATGAGATGATCAATAATAATTATGCAATGGTGGCAGTCCTGATGTGATTTTTTTAAATCACATTAAGACATTTACTACATTAAGGGTGGGCCTACTATAGTTTCTTCATAAACTTACAAAATATTATTGCATATCTCTGACAAATTTCTTTTGGAGGTACCTGGGACTACAATGCTACTGTATCTCAATGGCTTAGTATACAGTAGAATTTTATACCATGTTTACATTCTTAACTACTTTGGAAAACACATGCTGTATTTTAGTGAACACAGACATCACATGCCCTACTTTAATGTCATTAGGGAACAGATTAAATATCGTAAATAAAAATAAATAAGAGCAATGGGAAATGTGATGTTTTACTTATCAATTATAGGTTGGTGTCTACCCTCATTGACTTAAAAAATTAAGATCTTAAACTTTTGAAGTTTAAGGTAACTTACGAACTTTAATAGAAATAATCTAGATTGAAATTATTCCTGAAATGTTATGTTCATCTTGTTGCCTATAAATTGTCCTTGGTATTTTCTGCAATGATGTTATTACCTAATCAACGTTAGGTCCTTGAAATAAAACATTTTCTTCTACTGAAATTTTTGTCAGTTTTAGTAAACCATTCATTCAAACTGAAATCTGAAAATCTGAGTTTTGGTGGATTAAATTGCAAAAGATTTAATTAGAATATCTTAACAGGCAAGCAATCAACCTTCTATCATAACCTTGTGTGTTAATTTCATTTTCTGCAATATTTTTCCTCTACCTACAAAACTGAGAAGAATAAAAACACTTAAAAATCAATAAATATGTTCAAATGATAAATATGTATGTGAAAATAATATATGTTATAAATAATTTTTTTGAATATTTACTTTCTGAGAGCAGGAAATAACTTATGGGTGAGGTATAGAGATGTCAAATAAATGTAAATATTATAAACCAAAGAGTTCCAATCAAAAGAGAAGGTTCTATTAGAATGTTTTTGAATAACATACATGGAAAATTTATTGGAAAAAGCAACATTAAATAAATAAACAAGACTAATATTTTGTTTTTCAGTGCATTCAAATGTAATGTAATGAGTACAGTAAATAATTTTTCTAATAAATAGTATAAATATTTCAATTCAAACTATAAAATAATCATAACTAGATATTATAATGTTAGATTCAACCATGTTCTCCAAAATATACAGAGAAAACAAATTGCAGATATTGAGGCAGTCTTGAAAATAAGAACCTATACATATGTTTAGGGTCTAAAAAATAGATTACTTTCATCTGCTTCTTCTCTTGACTACCTTGTTTCTGTTCATGGGAACCAATTTCTGGCAAGTTTCCAAATCAGTTTTTAAAAGTTTAGTTTTAAGAGAGTTTATTTTTAATATAAAATAATACATGCTCATTTAAGAAAAATTGAAAAACATACTAAAATTATCACAAGACGAAACAATCACCTAAGGCCTTCCCAGATAGAACTATTGCTAACTAAACTATTTTGATTTATTTTTTTAAATATGTTTTCAAAGTTTAGTTTCATTATGGAATTTTGTCATTGACTTTTTGTTGTTCTTGTCATTCTTAGCAACTATATTTTGATTTTCTGAAAGAAGCACATGGGAAGAGTTTTAGCAGAAGAGAGAAGAACACTGTGCATTTACAGAGATCAAAATTAGGCAAGGCCAAAGACAGTAGAGGAAGGAATAAGGAGGAATGGTATATTTGTTTGGATAGGCTAGGTTTATGTGATTTATGATGCCCAAAAGTGTGGTGATGTCATAGTAATGACTCTGTTCCATGTAGTTACTCAGGGATCAAGGCTGATGGAGGCTCAAGCTCCTGGAACCCTGCCAGATACAATGACAGGGCAAATGAAGAACTGGGAAAACAAACATAAGCTGTTGACTGCTTGACTTGGGCCGGGAAATGACATGCATCAGTGCTGCACTATTTTTCTTGGCACAAGTAATTATGTGGTCCTCTCTAATGGCAAAGTGACTGAGAAATATAGAGGAACAAATAAAATATTTTGTGGGTGTCATGTTCTTTCATACAAAAGAAGAATCAAAATGAAGATATTTATGTGTTCATGTGCAAGAGTTTAAAGTGTACTTTAGAAGATTTATCTAATTGCTTTGATGTCTCGTCTCCTTCCTAGAACTCTGATATATGCTTAGTACAATTTTAACAATTATGTATATAATTATACTGTCTTAAACTTGTTTATTTGTTTAATGTTTTTCCATGACAGATTTAGATGCACAGAACAAGTGCTAGGAAATATTTATCCTATGAATATTGTCCTAAGTATTGTCCACAAGAGAAAACAAAGATTACTGAAATCTGCAGTTATTTTGTTACATTAATGGCATATCTTGACAAAAATGATACATTCTTGCCTTTTGTTTCCTGAAACTACATCACTTTTCTGCTATATTCATGTCTTACTGTTTCCTATATGATAAACTTCAAGATCCTTTATGTGACATATAACATTTGCCAATATCTGGCCTTTGCTTAAATCTCCATTTACCTCCCAGTGACATTTTAAGTTCTCAAAGCATTTTTTTTTTTTTTAGTTTCTTGATGTACTACTTTACTTTTTTTTTCCAGATATTTTTCTTGAAAAGTCTGCTTGGATCATCTTTCTAAATGCCAACCTCTTTTCCTCAAACACACCATCATTTGCTCATGAATTCCTAATGATTGCCCAAGTGTGAGCTTTGCTGTTTTCTTTTCCTGGAATAACTTCCTGTCCTATCTGTTTAAATAACACCCTGTGCATATCTCTGCTCTTGAGCCCCTCAAACATAATTCTCTTACATGACTATTCCTTCTATATGAAGGTGAGATTTCCAAGGCCAGGGAGCAGATCTAATTCATATTTATATCTCAGTGCCTATTATAATCATTTATTTGTGTTTTCAAAGGATTAATCATTGGAATAAACAGGTGGAATACCCTGAAAGTCTTTACATTTTTCTTTGATGCAGTGCCTGAAGTTACACCCTTCATATTATTCTCTCCGTCTTTTTCATTTTATTAATTCAGTAGGGTTCTTGTAAAGTTATAGACAACATTAATTCAGAGTGATTTTAAAGGGGAGGAAATTTTGTCCCATGCTTTGAGGATTGCTTTCTGCACCCTGGTATAGATGGGTCAGTTAACTTTAAAGTATGCCACAGGTAGGCACATTATGCTCCTTCCCACCCTACTAGGCCTTTCAAACTATTATGCCTTTCCAAGAGCCAGAAGTGCAGATTCTATGAAAAATGAATTATTAATGTCTGATTTTCACAGAAAAATAGAATATTTTTGCTCAAAGAGTAGCATTTCTTCCATGATTTCAGACATCCTTTATTAATATAAAATCCTGACCCTTTAGTAAGGTGTCTTTTTGAATCACAGATTTGCTGACTTTAATAAACACACTGCTGTTACTTTTAATAAGCATGAAAGTTCAGTTTGGAAAGTTTATGGTCTGGTTACAATCAAAACTACAAGTGAAGGGTGACAAATAAATATATAAATAAGGCGAAACATTTCCTTCTTACATACCAAATGTAATTTTCAGATAGATTCAAGTGGGACTTATTTTTTTTTTCTGAAAGAGGTTCTTTCTGTATCAGTATAGATCTCTGGCCAAGAAAAGACTTGCGTACAGTGGCAAATGGCACAAAGCTTCCTGTTCTCTTGTCTGCCACTTCTGTCCTCTCAAACCCACTTACACTCTTAGTCACACTATTGGCTGTTTTGTATTGTGCCAAATTGACCTCAAATATGTTTGAAAACTTCCTTATACTAGTGATTTGACATTTAAAAAATGGAATCAATCAGAATTTTAAACACTGAATCAGTTTTAAATTGTCAATGAGCATATTTTTAAATGAATTTCCAATTTATTGATTATATGATTACCTCAAAATGAAGATTTTTGTTTTGTTTTCTATCTTAATTGTTAGTCAAATGTTAGAGACATTTTGTTCCCTGACAATTGTCCTAGTAACTTCCATGAACTCAACTTAGGCTATTTTCAAGGTCCAAAAATCTAAAAAAGCAATCAGGATTTATCTAGCAGTGGGTTTCAATTTTTGTTCCGTAAATTTAGTTTTAGTACAAGTAGTAGTAGTTACATTGTTTTCCTTAATTAGTAGGAGCACAATCATAAGCATTGCTGCCTAATCTTTCTGTAATGGCCCAGCATCATGGTTATTTACCAAACTGCCTTTTTGAAGGTCATTTATTAAGCCATAAAGGAAGAAAATGATTTTCTAAGCTTATCAGATAATCAAAACCCAAATACAATGTCTCATTCTAACAAAGGCTATTACAGTTCTGAAGATGATTGGAAGCATGGCCTTCTTTTTTTTAAAAAAAAATTTAATAACCTCTACTTGAATAGATTTCCTGTATTGGTTCCAAAAAGGAAGCCATCTAAATGACACCTCCTGATGCCAACAGAATTTATGAACCAAGGTTGCTGTATCACTGCCCTGGTTTGCTAAGAGACAGTACAATTAAGACTCCATTTCAGTGACTGTGACTGTTAATATCTCTGAGGTCGAGGGCCTTGTAATATCTCTTTTAATTGCTACTCTTCAGCCTTGTATATGGGTGACATGGTCTAAGAGAAGCTATAGGGCACCACCAGTCAATTATTTCCCCATAGTTTACCAAATTGTAGAGTCTGTTCCCATTTGGTCAGAATTTATACAATGACTTTATACAGAAGGCTGTCCAGGATATTTTAAGAATATATATTAAAGTATACTGTTTTCTTAATAATGTATTAATCACCATGAAAATAAACATAAATTATATATCATGACCTTTGACACAAATGGCTTCTTCCTATCTTGTTGGAGTTATATGACAGGAAAAGCATGAATGTTACCTGAGAAATAGAGAGAGACATGATTAGAGCCTTCTCTTCATTTAGAAAACATCCTTTTCTGCATATATTAGCATAAATTTGCTTATAAAATTTAGCAATACTTTCTCTAACATTTTCACATCCAACCTGTGGTGCATACCTTTTGTATGGAAGTCAGAATACTAGAGGATTTTATATACAAATTTCCAAATGGTATGAAGGAGGAATAATTTTCTCCACTTTACAGATGAGAAACTTAAAGCCACAATCATTCGACTAGTTTGCTCATTTGTCTTGGTGGTAGTATGGATCTACTCAGAAGTTCTAAAGAGTTGGGTACAGAGCAGATGTGTGCCACTTGGGGAGGGAACACAAAAGCAGTGATGAGAAGTAGGTGCTAAGGTTGGGAGTGGTGGGCACAGTATCCACAGAAGGTACCATATGAAAAAATCTGCTGCTGATGACATCCAGCATCAGTCAGTCTGTCGCAGTGGTATCTACATATTTCCCTTGGGAGTCTTCCAAATTTTCCATTAAACACCTAAATGAATTCTGTCATTGCCAGTACTAGTAACACTAGACAGCAACACATAAGAGAAGCAGCTCAGAATCTGAAGTTAGACCTTGTAAATTCTTGGTTTCTCATTTACCAATGGAGTCCTAGTTTTCTATTTTGTAAAGCCATTATGTTGTTTACCTTTTTGTGGATTAAATTAAATAACAAATAACTATTGTACAGCTCTGTTACCTAGTAGGTGCTCAATAAATGCTGGTTTCCTTTCCTCTTCATTTTATTCATTTTTCTTCCTTTTTCTGCCAACTACCTAAAACATTCTGATGACTTTTAATTCAGGTTCTTCCATCTGATAAGACCAGCTCTCTATGTTTCTTGTTAACTTATAATTACAAACAAATGACACTTTGTGGTTTCCATCTTTTAATAACCCCAAATACATACAGAAGTCAGTACAAAGTGTTAGGGACATTACAAAGTGTTAGGGACAGGATTAAGGAATAAGGTCTGAATCAATAGCACTGTGGAAACAGAAGCTGTTTCTAACATACCCAAATTGGCTCTTTCCCTTTTGTTCCACCTCTTAGAAAATGGAACTGCTTTTCACCTAGTTTCACAAATAATAGGTTGGTCCTCTGCATTATTCTTTACCTTCTGCCATATTTGACATTCTTAACCAAGAATTTTTTTCTTGGAGTACCCTCTAGTTTTATTTCATTAACACCATAGGTTTTTAGAATTTCCTCCTTTCCTATTGCACCATCCACCCCTCAATCCCTCTTGCAGTTTCCTCCACTGAGTATTAGCAATAAGTATAGGAATTCACTGGGACTCAATTGGGACTTCCCCATTTCTACCCCTTTGGTTCATTTGGTTCCTTGGCTCTCCGTATTCCTGTGTGTTGGTGACTCTGATTTCTATCAGTAAGCCACACTTCTTTGTGCTTATATAACTAGATTTTGTTAGGAATTCTACAAATGACATCTGCTTAGATGTTTCCAACTACATAACCAAAACAGACCTTCGAATCTTGCCTTCCATTGGTTCCTTCTCTAGTCTTTTCCATCTTAGCACATAGCAGAAACAAGAAACCCTGCTTAACCCCATTTTTTCTTGCAGACTTCAGACCATTCCATGTGAACACTAACAAGTACCTTGAAGACATTCATTTCATCTCTGCCACCACCACCATCCCAGAGCAAGTCACCTTCAACTTTCAACATGATGCTCTGCAAGTCTTCTAACTTGTCTCTCTGCTTCTGCTATTGCTTATTTCCAATGCAGTCCATACATGGATGCCAAGTGATCTTTTAAAAAGGCAAATTAATCATGTCACTTCTTGCCACAATAGCCTTGCTCTTATAAAAAATTAAAGCTTCATGATGGCCTATAAGACTAGCAAGATCAGCCTCATTCCCTCCACATTGACATTTTTGGTACCATTTTCTACTGTTTCTCCCAGCCTAGGATATACTGTTCCTCAGTTGTCCCAAGTGCTCTTCCTCCGAAATCAAAGAAATCTGCCTGAAATTCTTTTTCTGACTCAGTATTTAAGCACTTATATCTCAGTATTAAGTAAATATTTGTTGGGTAAATGAAAATATAAATGGCTCATTGCCTCTTTTTATTTCCTATATCTAATTAATTTTTAAGTTAAAAACATCCTATTTCGTTACATTCTTGAATGATTATTATCCCTAATGTTCATGCCTTAATTCTGGCCATCATTATCTCCTTCTTGAATCACATAACATAATTTTTTATGTTATGGTATAGATATGAAGTGTTCTCCAAAAGCTAATGTGTTAGACAATGTAAGAATGTTCAATGGTGAAGTGATTAGGTTATGAGAGTCCTAACCTAATCAGTGGATTAACTGGTTGGTAAGTGCATGGAGGTAGGAGGAGGTAGATCACATGGGAGTGCCCTTGAGATGTATATTTTATCTCTGGTGAATGAGTCATGAACTAAATTGTTTTTCTCTGCCATGCCCTTCTGCCAAGATGTTCTGCCTCACCTTGGGCCCAGAGCTACAGAATCACCTCCTCATGGACTGGACTTCTAAAACCATGAGCCAAAATAATCTCTTCTTCCTCGAAGTTGTTCTTGTTAAGTACTTTGATCACAATGATGAAAGAGTTGACCAAAACAAAAATTGAACAGAATTCTAGGGCCAAGCAAATAAAGGTAACAAGGGAGAAGCTCTGCCTAACAGATTAAAAATGTGGAATGGATGGTCATTCCGTCGTTGATGGGACTCTAGACTCTCTGGC
>PVHX01016115.1:32500-44321 GCA_004024805.1 Geosciurus inauris
GGCCTGGAAGAATGGGCATAGCTGAACACAGATGCGCTTTATAACAGATGTGCTGAAAAGAGCAATGGACACACTCTCCAGTTAGAAGTAAAAATCCCCCTTCTTTTTTTTTTTTTTTTCCATTCAACAATTCGACAGCAAGACTTCACATATTTGAGACATGGAGACTTCTTTTTCCTTTTGATGTAACATCTATACTGTACCAGAAAACGGAGTTAGATCCTTGAGATGCAGTTAGAAGAATCAATTTAGCATTTTAATTATTCAGAATTCTGATAAAAACCCAAAGAATACAATATGCTAGATAAAAGTCGTCTTAATGAGTTCTAAGCTATTTGTTTGTCTTCCTTTAGGGCAGAAGGCAGCAGCTGGGTAAATAGTTCAATGAAACATGGCCGCACACTATGCCCTCTCCCACTATCTACCCTTTATTATTCCCTAGCACTGTTCTACTTTCCAGAGAGCAGGTAACTAGTGCAATCAAGTCCCCTGATACATCTAAAAAATCTGTCTGCCCCAGGTTCCCCATAGTCTAGTCAGTGTTTTGTGTGGTATGCCTCGTTTCCAGTAACCCAGTTAAATCTGAGGTGTGTTGGGGGCTAGGCAATCTACATAATCACTTTATGCACTTATGTTTGGGGGTTGCTCTTTTTCTTATATCTTAAGAATGATCTCGGATTTTATAAATGCAAATAAATTACTACATTTTTTGTAATGTTTATGTGTTCCCTTAAACAATAAAATTGCTCACTACTAGTTACTAGATTAAGTACTTACAAGTTAAATGCTCCAGATGTTTAAATGTGGATAAAAATGTCCATTTTTCTCGACTGCACATAGAAGACCAGAGAATGAAAATCATTTTACTGTCTATATATATTAAAATGATATAGAATGCACAAGCATATGTATTTATATACTATGACTACATATAGGAATCATTTCTAAACATATTAGCAAGTATATTTACCTATGAACTGAAGCATTAAATTATATTTTTAATTTTCCTTCTTAACTCAATAAAAGTCTATTTCATATCTACTTGTACAGACATTGTACTGGGTATTAGGTGGGATATGAATGAGTACAAGCAAATGGATCCTGATCACAAAGGCCAGAGACTTGGAATGAAAATGAAAAAACAAACATGCTTAGAGGAACTAGAAAAAACTTTGAAAATAGCAATAATTTCACAATTACATGCCATCATTTGATTGCAAAATTGGTAAAATAATGAGAATTAATAGAACACTCAGAATGGAGTAATATTTAAATGGTGAGATTTCTTGGAAGAGGTGAGATTGACATACAGTATGTAAAATAGATATATAAAAAAGCAAACAATGTTCATTGGTGACCTTGTGTTTATGGTGCTGATAATTCACTCATTATTTCTATTAGTTATATGTCCACTGTGAAAGCAACGGAATATACATATTAACCAGACTGACAGCATCATGGGGTTATTTTCCAATGTTTGCTTCTGCAGGAATCATAGCCACTTATGGAATCTTTACTATGTGCCAGGCACCGTGTTTAATATTTTACATTCTCAATTATTAAATCCTTAGATAAGTCTTTAGGGTAGATACCATTATCTCTGGCATATAGATTAGGAACAGAAGCTTAGAGAGGTTGCTCAAGGTCAGACTGCTGTGAAGTGGTACATTGATGAACTACTATTGATTGAAATTCAGGTCTGTTTTGCTCAAAAGCTCCTACCCTTGTCCTCAGGCCATCCAGCATTCCTGGATCTTCACAGCAGGTACCAGCCTCTATCCCTAACTCAAACACACTCTCAACATGTGAGTGGTAGGTTTTAATTACTCTGTCACTTTTTCTCATTTATTGATCAGTTTGGCAATCATTAATTGAATGCTTATTTTGTGCTAAGTGCTGTAAACAAAGCTGGTGAAGATAATAAATATCCCACTCTTTAAATACCTATATTGCATTAGAGGTATAACTCAATAATTGTTATAGATGTATAAGATGCAAATAATTATTTTCTAGGGATGAGAAAGGCAAGAATTCAGAGAGGGTTTTTATAGAAAAGGTGACACTTGAACTGAATCCTAGTGGATAACTTCCTCATTTGCCAATTGTATAAGGTTGAGCAGAGAGTGGGCCCTAGCATGGGGTTCCAGAGAAACTCTTTTTGTGCAATCTGAGCAAAATTAAAAGTTATTAAGGAGGAATGACAAGAAAATAAGGTGAAATAATGAATAAAAGGCAACTAATGAAAGATGATCTCATATGCAATTGTTTATCCTTAACAGCAGTGGGAAGTCTTTAAGGAATTTAAAGGCAGATGTGTCTTGAATAGACTTAGTTTTTTTTTGGTTTTTTTTTGAGGAGGGAATAATAAAAAGAGTTGATGAAGCAGAAAGCAAACTAAGAGGGCAAAAATAGGGCTGAAATATTAAAGTTCAGTAAGGACAATTTTAGAGGTTCTAACAAAGATGAATACAGGCTAATGGGTTGGAAGTATTTCTAGATAACTTTAGGCTTTCTGTCTTTTGGGTTGGTTGAATGGTAGAGGGAGACAGAAAATATGTGGGAAAAAATGAATAGGGACCAGGAGTTTATTTTTGGATATTTTAAATTAAAAAGTTAATAGGACACTCCAGTATAAAACAAGAAAAAAACAAAAAACTGTTAGATTCTGAACGAATGAGATATTCAACAGAAGAGAGGCAAATGGAGTAAACTGTTAATCTCTGTTACTGTAGGGCTCAGTGTGGACAACGTGGCTTAATGTGAGAGTCTGATATGGAACTACATTATCAGACAGATATCAGGCAAGGTGGCTGGGGACAGGGTGAGCCTATGTGAAGATTCTGCTCAGAAACAAAGCTTGGATGAAAAGGGATTGAAAATAGAAGAGGGGTTATGCTCCCAAAACATGAGGAGAGTGGTACCAAGGGTGCAGGTTTCAGGGATTGGCCTTATTGATTAACTGAATTAGTCAATCATTTAACAGATATCTATTAACACACCCACTGTGTCTCAGACACTGAGATAGATTATAGGGATACAGTAGAAAACAAGAGAACAAGGCAGAAAAGACTTTGCTTTCATGGAGCAATGTAGTATGAGATGCCAACAAAATAATTGAGCAAAAAATAATAACAAATAGTGATGAATGTTCTGGCGAAAAGAATAAAAAGTGCTAAAATTAAAAAAAATAACTGTGCAGGGTACAGATGGACAAGGCTAGTCAAATTGAGTGACCAGGGAAATATCTTTCTGAGAAGATGACATTTAAGCTGAGATATGAAAAGACAGAACACACAATGTATATAAGCAGCAGGGAAAGACATACTAGGAAGAAACAAGAGCATTTGCATGTTTCTGTGGCAGGAAGAATCCTAGTAAGTTTGAGGATCTGGAAAAAAAAAAAAGTGGCAATTTACTATAAGTCAGGTGTTGGTCACACAGGGCCTTGTAAACCATCATAAGACAGTTTGATTCTGTTCAGAGTGCAAAGGACAGTCATGAAAAGGTGGCAGAATGAAGTCTGAGTTTTAGTGTTATACTTGTCATGTGGAGAATGAACGAGAAGGAATCTAAAAACAGCAAAATGCAATAGAAGATTATGGGGTATTCCAGATGAGAGAGGATAGCACACTAATTAGTGTGGCTGTTGGGGGTGGTGAGGGAGAGAGAGAGGTATGAGTGGATTCGGTAGACAGAGGGGCTGGCTGATGGATTGATGGGGAATGAGGAAGAGAGAGTAACTAAAATGACTCCTGGGTTTGGTGCCATTTACTGAGGTAAAGATATTGAGGGACACACTGGAGTGAAAATCAGAGGCAGAGTTTGGTGATGGTGGGTTACAAGTGTGGGAGTGATCAGTCTGTAGATGACAATTAAAGCCATATGACTGGATGAGAAGGAGGATGAACAGTGTTTCACATAACAAGCCATACTGGGAAGTCATAGATTTATGAATTTGTCATAGCATTAGCCCATTTGATAAAACCCAAGCATTATTCAGTGTGAATTATCAATTAGACCAATTGTTATGGAGTTTACAGGGAAAATGGAAGGGATGTTATCTGTGGGCAAGAAGGCAGGATACTGATAAAAATTGCATGGAGGTGTTCTGAGTTGAAGAAGAAATAAAATAAAATAAGAAAAGAACAGACTGAGGAAAAGGAGGGATTCCTCCAAAAAATGGCAGTATTGAAAAAAAAGGTTTTCTTGAATATTTGAATTTACACATTAAATAGAAGAGGAAATATTAAGTTGGAGAGATAAAATTAATAGGATTTAGGGAGACATTGAAAGTGGCATATGAAAAATAGGAAGACGTTCATAGTGACTTTCAGATTTGCACCATGGGTGATGAATAGAGTCCTTTGATGCACCATTCCATGGGACAGGAAGGCTGTTCCCATCCCCAAGTCCAGTGTTGACATTCCCATTTGAGTTGCTATTTAGGCATCTGCCAGGAGCTTTGCCTGCAGCAGCTGTGGCCTGAAATGTTCTTAGTATTAAATGGATCTGAGTGGGAGAAGTAAAGGGGTAGAAGTTACAAAATATATAAACTGTGTCCCAGAATTCAAAGATGCACCATTATTTCAGGTAGAATCTTACTGTCTTTGAACTCACATTAGTCTTACTACACTGCTCAGCACAAGTCTCTTTATTATCATAGAAGAGACAGCCTTAGTAAGAAAATTCTGTAGTCACAGGTACTTGCCTAGAGAAATTTATAACTACCAAAATACAAACCCAGAGGCTTCCTCTCTCTGTTTTTCTCCAGGCAGAGTCCAACACTTCTGATTCCAGAAGGGATGGCATCTTCCAATTGGGCATAACTCACTTTACTGCCCAATTTCAATGTTCTCATGAATGCCAGGGCAAAAGATTGGACCCAAACACTATGCAGGTGACTCTCAAACACTACGTTTAACTGCTCCAACTTAAAGGTTTCATGTACATAACAAAGCAAAATCAAACCCTAATTCATTAAGAGGGCAAAGCATTGTCATCCTTGACTTCTCCAAGAACCATACATAAACCCATGGGCTCAATCAGAGTGTAGATTGTGTCTGTAGTCAGACACATTTCTAAAGTAGAGCTACAGCTCCAAACCTCCTTACCTCACATTCTTGTTTTCTGATCCCCAGAATATAATATGAAAGTCATATTTGTGAGGCATAAGGTTGTGAATAATATATAGTATGTACTCAATAAATAAGATCTGTCCTTTTTTCCCTACCAGTTTTTAAACTCATGATTACTTACCATATGTACACATGTTAAATATGCTTAGACCTCAGCTCTTTTCTTCATATTTAGCATGTTCCAGAAATGCATTATAGTTAGCATATGTTGCTGACTAATATACATATTGTGAAGAATGATCATATGCATATGTGTACACACAGGCATCAACACATGAGCATAAGTGAATATGTGTTAATATAGCTATGAACTCTTAGATGATAAGCTACTTTATAATCCAAGACAATATCTCTATTGGATATAGTTTTTACTTTCAATTTGATTTGTATTTGTTGAATATTTTCTTGAGCTGTTGAGAAATGAAAGTCGTTAAAAGATTTACCCCTAAATTTTCCCTTTGTTTTAGTTCATTCATAGGTATGGTTTAGAATTATAAACTTTTACATAGTTATTTTCATCTAATACAACAGCATGCAATTAAAACCTTTAGCTTGACCATTATGGATCCCTCTCATTCTAGAGGGAACCCAATTTCTGATTTCATCTCCAAATACACCCCCATTCACTACTCCATATTCTGTTCAAGCACACTTCTGGAAATTTCTCTAATTTGTCTTTCTGATTTTGTTGTTTCCTAGTACATAAAATTTTCTCCTTGCATTCTTTATCTTTCTAAATCTCTGATTCTGATGTCTTCCCACTGACAGGCATAAAATTGTATCACTTGACTGTCTATTAATTTGCTAGTTATGATTAATTCATACTACGCAGATAGTTATAAATTTCCTATAAGGAGAATGAGCTATCATTTTGAATGCTGATGTCCTTTTTCTCACACAGCTCCTTACATATAGTATGTCCTTCATAACCATTGTGGATTAAATTTGTTTCACTTTATAGAAGACAAAAATATCTAAAACAAATGATTTCAGCTATCCTTAAAAATGGTGGCATATAAAAGAAAAATGGAGAAAGATATTTAAGAATTGAGTAAAAATGTTGATAAAACAAATTTGCTAGATTAGAGTTACTTAATAAATATTTTATATTACTAATGTCTTTATTACATGTCTTAAAATTAAAAATAGAGTAGAAAGTCATTAACTATAGCAATTTCCCCTTATCCAACTGGGTGTGTTCCAAGACCCTCGATGAATACCTGGAGTCATGAATACTATCAAACCCTATACATACTATGTTTTTCTTTCCTATACAAACATACCAATGACAAATTTTTCTAAATTGGGCACAGTAGAAGATTAATAACAACAAATAATAAAATATAATGATTCACTATAATAACAGTTACACGACTGTGATCTCTCTCTTGAAAGAGTCAAGACAAATATTATTATTTTTCAGACTGTGGTTGACTTCAGGTAATTAAATTTATGGAAAGTAAAACTGTGAATGAAGAGGGAATGCTATAATTTATTTCCCAAGCCTATTAATACTAATCTATCCATGTAAATTTACTTTTTGAATGTTGCTTATTGAGTGAATTACCTTGAAACCTTAGAAGCTAGGAAAGCCATACAAGTGTGTACATTTGGAGAAAACATATAACTATCTATAGAAATACAACCAGGCTTTGGCTAATTGTACATATTTTGAAAATACTTCAAAACTTCACTCTAACTGTCCTCTTGTCTGTGGTTTCATTCTGTGGATTCAGTCACCTGCAGTTAACCAGTCTTAAAATATTAAGGGAAAACCCCTCACAAAAAAATTCATAAATTGTAAATTTTGTGCTGTTCTGAGTAGAAGGATGAAAGTTTATGTCACCCTGCTCATAATGTGAATCATCTCTTTGTCCAGCATATCCACACTATATGTTCTACCCACCTCTTGGTCAATTAGTATCTGTTTTGTTTATCAGATTGACAGTCATAGTATTGTAGTGCTTGTGTTCAGGAAACCCTTATTTTTCTTAATCATGGCCCCAGTGCACAAGAGGAGTTATGCTGGCAATTCAGATATACCACAGAATGCTGTAAACTGCTTTCTTTAAGTGAGAAGGTGAAAGTTCTCAACTTAGGGACAAAAATTTGTATGCTAAGGTTGCTAAGATCCAAAGTAAGAATGAACTATAATATATATGTGTGTGTGTGTGTGTGTGTGAATATATATATGAATATATGTATATATATGAATGATCTGGTACTATCTGAGTTTCAGGTATCCAGGGAGAGTCTTGGAAGTTGCCCCCTACTGATAAGGGGTAATGCTGTACTTTTACTGATAGTCTTGAATAAATTTTAAAACATAATCTACAAAGAATATAAATCTTCCAGAACAGATGTATTGTTGCCTTCTGATTTTACCTTTCTTTCTTTTATCTCTCCATTTCTCTATCTCTTTCCTAATTTCCTTCCTTCCAGAAATATTAACTGTATATCTACTATGCGCAAGTCCACAGAGTACTGCGTTAATACGATGGACAAAAACATGCCTGCATAATACTTTCCTTGTTGCTGGAAACACTGATAATCTAATATACATGTTAAAAAATGAAGACAGATAATTTCAGATTTTGATAAGAACTATGAAGGAAGCAGATGTGGAGATGTCATAGAGATGTACATATGCTTAGCAGCCAATGAATTCTAAAGGAATTAGATGAAGGAAGAGAGAAAAAATCCTGAACTGAAGAACTTGATGGTAATGCTAATTGATTCTATTCTTTTCATGACAGGCAGAAAACATTAAAATAAAGAAGAAACAAGTGATTTTGGATGATGACACATTTATTATATTTTAAGATACTTGATTTATTAAATTAAACTATAAATATACTATCATATTGATTACATAAAATATAACAATTTTCACAAAAATTTAAAAATAGAGAAATGGACAACTGGATTGAGACAGAATTATTGTGTGTCTGTATGTCCCCTCTCCCCTTTGCTTTTCTGTTCTCTTCTTTTTGTTGCTTTCAATGAACATTTGAACATTTATTATGCCAGGCACAGGGCCAGATTTTGAGGATAGAAAACATGAATAAGACATTATTCCTGGCATCAAGGAGTACATAGTCTGCAGGATTCATATATTACTTCACACTCCTAATTTTAGCTGTATTGAGAAAAAAGACATGCATGTAAAATTTCTCTGGATGAAGTAACTTTGACCAAGGTAATCACATAAAAAACTGCCTGGAATCTTCTTCCTTCAGGAACCTAAATGAGTCTCTCTCATCTCTGTCATGTCTCTGCTCAAATGTCACCTTCTCAGTAAGGTCTTTCTTTACTAACCTCCTTAAATAGCATCCCACACTCCACAAATCTTGTTCCTCATGTCCTTCCTCTGCTTCATTTTTTCCTCAGCACTCATCATCTTACTAAATACCTTATGATTTACTTATTTACTTATCCTTAAAAATATCCATCTTCCTCCTCTAAAATGTAAATTCCATGAGTTTAGGAGTTTGACTCATTTTTTCCATTCATGCATTTCCAGTGCTGAAAAAAGTAGCTATCACATGCCAGGTGCTCAATATGTATTTACGAATTAATGGATAAATGAGTGAATAACTTAACAATATTAAACTAATAGCAAAATAATATATGCATTGCTTTTGGAGGATTTAAGGGAAAAGAAAGAATTATAATTGAGGTGCTGTTATTATCGACCTTTCAAGGATAGTGCTGTACATACTGGTATCCATTACTATTTATTTCTACTTAAGGCTTGGCAAAGTATTTCTTACTCAAAGAAAAATAAATAAATTGCTTGCTACTTATAAATAAGAGACAATTACTTCACTACAGCTTAAACCCTATATGGAAAAACCTATCAAGTCCTTTTTCTTTTTTTTAGTTCTGGGAGATAGCTAATTAATATGTCATTTTTAAAAACATTAATATTTAAACTTGAAATACATATATTGCATAATTTGTATTTATCAACTAATAAAATAAGTTTTTCTTTTACCCTAACTTCCGGAAAAAAAAAAGTATTATCCTTTTCAGAAGGGAAACTGATGGGCTAGATCCCTGATACTACATTGTTTTAAAAATAAAAGCACTGCTAGATGTTTGATTTTCTTAAAATGTAAGCACAAAAATAAGACTTCTCTAGTGATTAAAAAACTCAATAGAACTTTTTATTAAAATGTAGCCAATTGACTGTCATGTCTGTATTCTAAGACTATATCATTTGATGTCTAGAACATTTTTAAAGGATAGGCTAGCCTGTTCACTTAATGAAACTGTTACTTTTAAGCAAAAGTTGCAAATAACATGATAATTGGAGTTTAAAGGGGTCAATTTCCTCCCTTCATGCAGACATATTACACTATCAGAGGATAGGAGGGTGGTAGATGCCAGGCTATTCCCAGTGATCAGACCCCCTTAAGAATAGCACACTGAGTAATTTGGGTGGGAGTTCCTAAAATACACACACACAGAGAAAAGATATAGGATCATTACATGCTTATGATACAAGTGAAGCTTGCAGGTCCATAAACACAGATAAAAAGAGAAGATGCTTTCATTTCCAAAGTCCTTATAATTAGAGCTTTGGGGGCAAATGTGTAATTAGAAGGTTATTGTTATGTATTTTTCCCTCTTATACTAGTCACTATAAAGCATTTAATGAAATTAAATTTGGCATATAATTACTTAATGCATTGGAATGATAAGCCAATTGTGCTTGGAATGAAAGCCGGTAGAAGGGCCTTGGAGTTAGACTTCTCAGGCACAAATGCTTGCTCCACCACTTCATTCTTGTGTGACTTGGGGCAAATTACAAACTTCTTGAAATCTCAATTTACTCTTTTTAAAATGAACTTAGTGATTGTGACTCATAAAGGTATTGTATTAAATTACATGATCCATGTAAGTTCTTAATATTATATGATTAATATATTGACACCAATAAACATTTGCTGTTATCATTATTATTAATGTATTAAGTCAAACTCATCCTAAAATATGAAGACTTTCCCAAAGTAGCATTTTAAGGGGTAAAATATTTTTAATTTTCTTATCTGCTATAAGATTTTTAATCTGAACAGTCTTCTGAAAGGGCTTTGTTATTCTTGTTGTTTTGAAGATTCACTGGTGAATGCAATTTCAGGGCATCCTGTTCTTACAATTTTATTGGACAGGGTAGTTAGCCATGTAACTGAAGACTTCTGGTTACATTCAGGAACAAACAAAAGGAGACAATGTAAACCAAAGACTTTTAAGGAGTGGTTAAACAGCTTTGACCATCTTAACTGTGTATTGATTATAAAGATATTGATATCAGAAAAGTTCTTTTGCTTTCCATACATTTTATGCTCTGGACTGAAGTTTGAATTTACGCTTCTAACTTTTAATCATAGTCACAGAGTGATTCCTGGCTAACAGTCTCGTTGGAGGAGGCTCACAACATAGGTGAGGCAGGAGATCCCCAACTTCAGTAAAGGAACAGCTTAACTGAAATATGAGGAATAGGTAGGGCTTACAAAATATTACTTTATTTCTCTGTTTCCTATATGTGATAGCTTATTAAGTAAAACTGAATAAAAATACACTCTTTCTGCATGTATTATGTATTTTCTAGAATACTGGAATACATTTTCCCCTTTTCATTGCTATTTTTTTTTTGCTGATTTTGTTTTCAACATTAGAAAAAAGTCCCCAAGTAGAATTTTACTCATGGCTAAATTGGGGGGCCGTCTGGTGGTGATTTGACCTCCCCAAATTGTCTTCTCTGGGACAAAGAGAATCTTCAGTCTGCAGGTGACCAGTTTCAGTTTAATGTGTCCTTCACTGCTTAAGCTCATATGAAGTCAGCTATTTCTGCCAAAAATTTCCTTTGTGTAAGATAGTCATTAGTTAAATATTTCTAGCCATACATTGTACCTTCTTAAATTAATGTAAAATCTGAAGTTTGAGATGCAATAACAGTTTAAAATTCTGTATCTGTGTTACCATAAAAATTTTCCATGGAGCTTATTTATGTTAGAATTTGAAATAGAAAAAAAAGCACAAATACAAAACATGCTAATGACAACAAAATAAACACTGTCTTCTGAATTTCCACACATTTAAAATTTTTAATTTATTTTTTAAAGTGATTAGCTTAGGTTCTTGAAATGCAAACAATATCAAGAAAAACCTTTATTAGTTCTTTGTCCTATATGAAAAGGTTTAATTAGCTAAAACATTTACTATTACCAAAACACATTTCTCTATAAGAAAGATTGATCTTTAGAAATACACACACATACATACAGTAGTTGAGTTGTAACAATCTATAAAGTAGGTCTCCCAGTGGACCCTCAGTTGCAGACTTCCAGGATAAAAGTATTTTACAGCTAAACTCATGATGAGCTGGAGCACTTGAGAGGTTGGAGAAAGTCCACCTGGGGCTCTTAGTGCGTTTAAATGAAATCCAGGGATATCACTGGCCACTGAAGGCTTTCTCCAGGGTTGCTTGGATTATCTTTAAGTAGTGTCATCCCATAAGGCCCCACACATTCTTGCCTCTACCTCCTGGTTGTACTTCTGTCCATATGTTTTCTTCTTTAATTAAGAAAAAAAGCAGCCGGGCGCGGTGGCACAAGCCTGTAATCCCAGCACTTAGGGAGGCTGAGACAGGAGACTTGCGAGTTCAAAGCCAGCCTCAGCAA
>PVHX01016116.1:0-44301 GCA_004024805.1 Geosciurus inauris
AAGAAAAGTAAAGCAAAATTATTTTTTCAAAAAAGAAGCAAAAATTAAAAATAGAATAATAAGTGCTAATATCTCCATAATACAAGTTGATAATAGGATTTCTAGAAGCAGAAGTAAAGGAAAATAAAGACAAGGAGATATTTAGGAAATTTAGAAAATAACTTCTATAATTTCTCCAGAGTTAGAAAGATGAGTATCTTCCTGTTGAAAGAACACATAGAGTACCTATGGGCATAAATAAAGAATAATGCTATCTTTAGCATTTTTCATATTATAAAAAAAAAACAATTTAATGGGATAGTTCTTCACCTATGGCTTTGAATCCTGTCAGTTTTGAGCTCACTTGCAAGCTGATATTGAGCTAGAAGATACAGTACAACCATTTGAGTTACTAAAAATTTAAAATATTTCCACAGCATTTGGGAAGATGTGCTGTGCTGTCTCTCCCCACTTACCCCTTGTAAGCATGCCTTGGCTTCAACACCTAGACCTTTTCATAGTTTGTCAGCTGGAGGAATATGTGTGATGCTGTCAGAGAGTTCCAGAACTCTACTCCAGCATAATGCCATAATGGCGGATAAGTTATCACCTGTGCTACACAGGTTGTTAAATATTTCCACCCTGTTCATGTCGTTCACTTAAAAAAAAATCATCACAATGCTCATGTTGTGGCTGTGATGTGATCTAGCCAAATATCCCCTTATTATTGAAAATTTTGGGTTTAAAAGATATTTGTATTTTATAAATATCACTGTGATGAGCATCCTTGTTTCATTTCTTATGCAGGGACTTACTGTTAGTTCACAAAGAGTGAATGCTGTTAAGGACTTAGTATTTGTTGCTTAATCCTAATACTTTTTAAACCACATTTGGTTGACTTCAAATTGATAGAGCAAAGAAACTTCCAAGACCTAAAGTATCCTAAAAGTGAAAGAGTATTTCAGAATAAGGATTTCTGTGACAGCTAAAAGAAATATGTACATCACTTAAATATTTTATTGTAGTCTGTGTGTGTGTGTGTATAAGGGTATTGAATCCAGGACCTCAAGCATGCCAGACAATTGCTCTTCTACTGAGCTATACCTTCACACTTCAACATTTAAAAAAACACCTTCTCATTATATATTATTTTGTTTGATATTCAAAACAATTCTGTAGAAGTGGTAGAACAGATATTAACATCAGTACCTTGTTCAAAACAAATTAAAAATTTATATGACTAAACTGAGCCTCCTGAGTCCATTCTATTCCAGAACTTTTGGTTTGTTATAATAGTACATAAGTACATTGATGAATATCGACATTTTTCAAATTAATGTTGCTGAAGACTTACTCTCATCCTTGTTCTTAACTTTGGCATTACAAAAAAAGCCACTTAGGAGCTAAGCCTGACTTTAATCAGATGATGGCCACAGTGCCCTCAAAGTCAGGTGCCCTCTTTCATTCACATAAATGCATTCCAATTTCTGATAAGCTTGGACAAAACATCATGAATTATTTGCATTTCTAATAGGACAAGGCATTATATCACTTCCATTCAGCTTGTAGAAAATAAATACTGAAGTGCTCCTTGAAAGAAATACATGATTTCTTGTTCTGATGATCCTAATAGACTAAATGGCGTGTATTCCAGGAATTTTTTTTTTCACTTTTGATGGAAATTTCATTTAGCCTCAACCTTCCATTCTGACCTGCCTACACAAATTTGTACCCTTTCCTAACCAAAACCTACATTCTTTAGCATTGAAAGTATCTCTCCTGAAAACTAACTTTTTTTTTTTAACAATTCCACCATGACAACACATTTGTTTCCATCCAGATCTGTAATGTCAATTTGGCTTCAAACACATCAAATCATGCATTGCCAGCATGCAGTACCCTTGCTATTTTAGAATTCAATCTGCTGAAAGCTCGGAAATTACTGTAGTATATCTGTAATTCATGTTTATTTTTAGTTCTATGACTTTCATTAGAAATCACAAATCTATCTTAACCCGGCTTAGATTTGTGTTCTGTCAAGGATGTTCATGTCCAGAGAGTCTCAATGAGATCTTTTTTGAAAATAATTGAAAGAACTATTTCTGAGGAGGTATGATAGCAGTAGAGAATATGTTCATCTATCTCTCCTGTAAGATTAAAAGAGTCCTTATGGGTATTTGATTCAAATCACCAAACAATAGCAGATGAGCCTTTCTCTAAAGATAGAAATTATAAAATGAGTGTGCTAAATAAACTATAGCCCCTAAAACAAGATGAAGAGAAATTGAGGAGAAAAACATAATTGCAGAAGAAGAGATTTACCATTTGCTAAATCCTGACTGGATTCTAAGCACACTATGCAATCATATAAAGCAGGTATTGTATCATCAAAAGTAGGTAGTGTTACTAGCCCCGTTTTCAAGATGGTGAAACTGTGCAAACAAATAAGAAGAGACAAGATGTGATTTTAGGGTTCTTTAATTCTCAAACCATTGATCTTTCCAGCCTTGTGTGTGATGGCACACATGCTGAATGAGAGCTCATCTGCTCCGAGTGGTCTATTGTATTAATGCTCCCAATTCTTCACTCTTTCCTGTATGTATACCCTTCTGTGGGGAGAGAGTAAACTCCCAACTGTAGTCTGAGCCTTGTGACTTGCTTTGGCCAACGGGATACCAAAAAACAAAATGCAAACAGGGCTTGGAAAATATAAGCGTGATCGGATTTGATCTCTTCCAGCTCCAACAGCACCATTAAAAAGACTCACTGATCCACAGAGAAGAATGAGAAACATATGAAACAAATCCACTCAGCCTGGATCTGGCTAGCTCAGTAAGTTGAGACACAGTCAAAAGTAGCCAAGACCACCAGCACCACCCAGCCAAACATACCTAGTTCAGTCACTCTCTGTCAATTCACAGACCTCTGAAAATGTTATTGTTTCAATCCACTGAGTCTGCAGATGCATTGTTACACAATTATTTAACAGTTTTGTGGCAATAGCTGACTAATATACATAGTCAACATGGCAGAAGGAATTAGGTTGTGGTATGTGGTTTTTTTTTTTTTTTAATTCCTCACGTTTAAAACCCTACAGAAGTTTGAGGACTGCTTTTAACACACAATGAAGGAAAAATTTTCACACAAATAGTCTCTAAGAGTTCTTAAAATACTGAAATGTCAGCCATAATATAAGGGGAAGTGTAAAAATTTCAACTTCTGAAAATCACTCTTAAAAACAACTGATATAAAAGTTTGATTCACTTTTTATCTTTTATTCCTACAATTTACGAGGAGTCTCTCCCTCAAGGAATTTACTTAGTTCTTATCTATATAAGATATAGAATGGCAATGTGAGTCTAAGCAGATGGGTCGTAAGTGCATCTTCCTGGTTTGGGTCATTATTGCCACTGTACTAGCACTCAGGACATTGCTTCTATTTCACATAGTCTTTGGTGTCCACAGTTCGCTTCTTGGAATATCCTTTCTCGTTCTATATCAAGCAACTTTTACCTGTACTTTAGGACTAAAGCCCAATTTTATCTTTTTTTTTTTTTTTTTTTTTTTGGTACCGAGGATTGAACTCAGGAGCACTCGACCACTAAGCCACATCCCCAGGCCTATTTTGTGTTTTATTTAGAGACAGGGTCTCATTGAGTTATTTAGCGCCTCACCGTTGCTGATGCTGGCTCTGAACACCTGATTCTCCTGTCTCAGCCTCCCCAGCCGCTGGAATTACAGGCATGCGCCACCGTGCCTGGCTCTAATTTTATCTATTTAATAAAGTTTGCTACAAACTGTTCTATCTTAATGACTTCCCACTAGCCTGTAATAATCTATCCCAAGTTCTCCCATGGCAATTTTTCTGTGCCATTTTTTATAGCATCTTAATACTTTCCAGTTGAAATGTGAGATGTGTTTGTACTTTCTGACCTATCGGCTATACTACAGGTCACAAACTGAATGGCCTTCAGAAACCAGTTTGTAATGAGGAGTGAAGAGAGCTGACAAATGGCAGTCTTGGCTGGTAAAGGTTCTAGCAAACTGAAAGAGCTCTTCTGTCTGAAGGGAGAAAGCTAAAATCCAGTACACCTGATCTTTGCCCATAGGATCAGAACTGATAAGCCTTTCAATTTTTAAAGAGATTTGAGAATCTACATTTTATGTAAAATCTACCATTTTTATTCAAAAATCCCATTTAAAAAATATTACTGTGGGGAGCTGGGGTTGTAGCTCTGTGGTAGAGCACTTACCTAGCATATGTGAGGCACTGGGTTCGATTCTCAGCACCACATTAATAAAATAAAGGTCCATTGACAACTAAAAAATATTTTTTAAAAAATATTACTGTGGGGGGCTAAGATTGTGGCTCAGCGGTAGAGCGCTTGCCTCGCATGCGTGAGGCCCTGGGTTCGATCCTCAGCACCACATACAAAGCAATAAAATAAAGACATTGTGTCCCTCAACAACTAAAAAAAAAAATCTTAAAAAAAAATATTACTGTGGGGGCTGGGATTGTGGCTCAGTGGTAGAGCGCTTGCCTTGCATGCGTGAGGCACTGGGTTCGATATTCAGCACCACATATAAATAATAAGTGAATAAAATAAAGATCCATCAAGAACTAAAAAAAAAAGCATTTAAAAAATATTAAAAATATATATATATATTACTGTGGTACACTTCATTATTGTTCTGAATTCTTTGTTATGTCCCTGTAGTAAAATTACACACCCACTCATTTGGGGCAGAGTACAGTTTCTTAGTCTACTAAGAAAGGGCTTATCTATGTGTTGTGCTCCATGTCTCAACAGAACTTTAAACTCTAACTTTCTTATGTACATATGCAAATATACCACAGTGAATCTCACCATTATGTACATCCACAAGATGCCAATTTTTTAAAAAACTTATAATAAACTAGCAGAAAATATCAGTAGAGTAGAAGGAAGGGAACAGGGGGATGGAGAAGGGGAGGGAAAGGGGAAGTACTGGGAACTAAATTAGACCAAATTATATTCCATGTTTTTATAAGTATGTCAAAATGAATCCTATTGTCATGTATGATTAAAAAGAGCCATTTTTTAAAAAATGAATAATGGAAAAATAGGGAAAAAAACCCACAAACCCTCCTTACCCCCCAAAATCCCCAAGTGCCTCTGGTAGCCTCTGATCCCAAAGTGAGAGACATGTGGAGTAGTCCCGAACACAGACTGGAGAGCAGAATCACCCGCACTGGCCTGCAAACACATGAACACAAAAACTAAGTGTTTGTTGTAAGCCACTGAGATTTCTGGGGTTTTATATCCCAGGACAACATGGTTTGCTGGACCAGAGTACCAAAGGACATCCTGTTTATAAGAAGGGACTGGAATAGTGTGGGCTGTGCCAGCATTCCTCATCTCAGGATGCTGCATTCCCAACACATTCTTCACTTTTCCTTGGGAACTACAAGCAAAAATGTGGGGAAAACTGGATTGGTCAAAGGACACTGGAGAATAGTCCTACATGAAGGGCATTCACAGTGAGCTCATTCCAATTTAATTTCCCTGTCTCCATCATAATACTGAACAATTCATCCATCCATCTCAGTAAAAAACAGAACAAAACAACAACAACAAAAAAGCTGGTTTTTGACTTGATAATAACTGCATTTTATGTCAAATATCTCTTTTAAAAAAAATAGGAGCCTCTTGCCCAGAGTTATTATGGGCAGGTCATTATAAAAAGGATGATTAATTATCACTAGAACAGCTTCAGTTTCTGGACACTATTCCATACACAAAACCTACAAAATTAGCACCCTTGAAGGAACTTCTGAAAATGATCCTCTCCACCACTCCTTAACTGTGTTGAGCATTCTGAGACAAACAGGAACAATCTCATTTAGCAAACAAGTTGACGATAATTCAAAGCTGTTTGTCAAGTTATGGAACCAGCCTAGGTGTCTATTAACAGATGAATGGATAAAGAAAGTGTAGTATATATACACAATGGAGTTATATTCAGCCATAAAATGTGGAATTATGCCATTTGCAAAAAAAAAAAAAAAAAAAGGTAGAATTTAAAAGCATTATCTTTAGTGAAATAAGCCAAACTCAGAAAGTCAAGGGTTATATGTTTCTCTTATATGTGGAAGCCAAAGAGATAAAAAAGCAGAGGGCGGGGAATCTCATGAAATTAGAAAGAAGACCAGTAGAGTAGAGGAAGAGAACCAGCGGGAGGGAAGAGGGGAGTTCCTGGGGAATGAAATTGATAAATTATATTCATTGAGGAATGTGTCACAATGAATCCCCATTATGTATAATATGCAGCAATAAAAATTAATCCAAAAAACCTAAGTTGGCTGCAATCCTAAACTCGGACAATTAAAAATGTTATGCATACAGAACCTTATTTCTCTCTCTAGAGGTTTTGTTTGATTTCCTGCTTGTTGCATAGATTCAACAATGTAAGAGGCAGAATCTTTTATCATATTTTCAACCATTCCTCATTGATGGTCAGAAATAATTCACTATAATCTCCACGTTCCAGTCCACAGGAATGTGCCAGAAAGCAGAGGTCAGGTTCCTTTCTTTTTAAAGGTATGACCCAGAATCTGTACATAGCACTGCTACTCACATCCTACAGGACAGAGCGGAAAAAAGACTGAGTGGAAAATGTAGTTTTTATGGAAGTGTTGCTACCCTGCTAAAACTTCAATTTCTATAGGAGAGACTGTGTAATTAAGGTGAAGACAATTCAGTCTCTGTAACATGCAAATAAAGAGGAAACATTTTGACAAGTTTTTAAACATTTATTCTGCTTTGGTCAGAGAATACACACTCATAAGTAAATCTGTCCCTATGTATTCTTTGATAAAAATAATAATAAACTGCATTCTTTTCTTACTTCCACCAAATAGATATTAAAGAAAGATAAAGATAAATTTAAAACAGGACCATAATTTGTCTAACTGAAGTAGCCAAAAGATTTAACCTAGTCTAGTCTTTTTCTTCCTTACCAAAACATTGACATTAGGAAAACTTAATTTGAAGTGAAAAGGTGTAAATTTCACAAACTATACTGGTCCAGGTGAACTGTGTTTTTCCATGGAGTGGTTTGAGGTTATCTATTTACTGAAAAACAGTCATGGTCAAAGCATTTTGCAACCATACATAGCAAACCATGCACAGCCCTCATCTTCATGCCATTAATCACACAATCACAAAACAGAAACATGGTTACAAATGCAAACAAGTGTGGGCTGGGGTTATGTCCAGTGCCTGACAGCAACCAGGCAATGGGGACAGGAAGATGCGCACCTCTGAGAAAACACAAGCTACTTCCTTTGTACTCAAGAACCCACTGCATCTCTCTCTGTATGTCTTTTGTGCTGTGAGGAGAACTAAAGGATGCCCAAAATCATGCCACTCAGAAAGGTAACACATTAGCTTCTGGGTTCCCCAGAGGTAGACCTCTTAGGAGTGAGGTATCAATATAGTAATTAATTTTTATTTTCTACCCAGAAAATGAGTATTATGCATGAAAAATAGAAAACAGTTCAAGGATACATTTGTCCCAAATCATGCTCACTGCTTGTCCCATAAAAGTCTGGTTGAGCTGCCAAAATGAGAATCATCTTCATTAAAAGCATCCCAATAGTCAGTGTGCTGTAGAAATTAAGGAAAATGCTGGGAAAGTGACACTGTTGTGCAGGATGCCAAATCTAAATAAAAAAGAGCAGGTTTTCTGTGACAGCAGTGTGAGGCACAAAATAAAGTAGCACCTCTCTATCATAAATTAGCCAGGATTTTTTTCCCAGATAACTGTTGTTTCTGGTTTGAGCATCTCTGGTTGCATACAATGATATTTTGATTTTTTATTATGATTTTGTGACTCTGACTCTTACAATGTCCTGCTCGATGGCCCCTGCCTCCTGCACTGGTCACCCCCTTGTGCTCTGCTGCCTCTTCCAAGACATCCATGTGCTCCAGGGTGGTATGAGGTCACCTCTCTTCTTGGCCCATAAGCCCACAGACTCACCCTGCTCTAGCCATCCTCCTCAGTGTGCAGCAAAATAACAAAACATTTTTAAATACCCAATAATTCCATCTTCTAATACACGTTGAGTACCTGCTAACTTCAATAAGGAAAGAGGGAAGGGAATTATTCCTCAAGTCAGGAAATTTTGTACAAGCTGTCAGGCCTGTGAGAGCTTTGGTCTGCTCAACAGTAAATGTAGTTTAAAATGACTGAGCTTTATCATGTGGGTTTTGACGAGAGGAAGTACATGAAAAAAGTTTTGAAGAGGAGGACATACACTAAAGAAGCCAAAAGCATGAAGATCAAGGTTTGCTTGAACACAATGGATGGGGATGTTTGAAAGGCCCTGAAAAACTTGTTGTCCTCATGACTTTACTCTTCCCCAAATCTCAACATAATCCAGCTCATCATACTTGAAGTTTACACTTACCATTGTTCCTTTAGATTGGGACTTAATCTCCAAAGTCTCCATAAAAAACAGATCTAGTGATAGGAAAAAGTAAACCTTGAGGGCTGACACAGAAAGAAGTTCGATTATTGATAGGATGGGATACAGCATGGGCAAATTTGGACCAAGCTGAGAAAAATCAACTTTGGCTCAACTGCTGTGTGTTTGGATAGGGCACAAGGAAGATAGAAATTAGGATTAGTCCCAAAAGGACATATACCTTCAACTACTATAAAGAAAATTCTGTTTAACCACTTACCCCAAATCTAGACCACAAGGACCCAGCTTGGTGGTGAAGATCAATCAGCTCTCTCTCAATGTCTCTTTTATCATATCTTCTGTACGGTTCATTTTCCTCCTTTGGGAAATGTGAACAGTAACATGTTATAGGTCTGTAGGAGGATTATACATCAAAATAATAAAGTGACCTAAGACAGAGTCTGAAATACTGTATGCGCCCAATGAGTGGGTTCCATGGAAGTTTAGTGTGTAAAGTTTTTACTAGGAATACAAAAGGAAGAGATGTCACAGAAGGGGATGACAGCATTTAATTTTGTCCCTGGTAGGATCTTTCCACCCTTCTTTTGGAACTACAAAACCTAGAAATTTTATGTAGTTTCTGTATTGAAAGGCAAACATAAAACAGAGGCAAGGGACCCTAAGAATTAGGGGCAGAGGGTTCAAAACTCAGAAATCAATGAAAAGTAAAAAAAAAACAAGATTAGCAAGACAGATGAGAATAGAAAGCAAGCACCTAGCCCTGTTGATGGAGATCAAAGCTTCTATTAGAGTTAATTTGCACTTCTGTGTACTGAGAGAAATTGAAGCTGTAGTCCTAAAACTATCCTTAATACTTAATAAATTCTTGGGAGACACATAAAACAAATACTAGAGAGGAAAGAAAATGTTCTGATCCAAAAGAGAAGAGGAAAGTTAGTGCTAAAAACTATAATTTGATACCACTGAAAATGGTTAAGGAGAATTGTTAAATATAAGTTTAGTAAACACTTGGAAAAGAAAGATGTGATGACTGAGAGTCTAAACATCCCTCTAAAGCCCTCTGAGCATCCTTTATTGACACAGTCCTAACGCTCATTAAGAATACCATAAACAGCATGATTTTACTTCAATGAGCACTTGACACAAACTCTCACAACATTATAGTCAAGAGAGAGTTGTATGCTGGATGTGTACAGGAAGAAAAATTTGTAGACTAGTTGCCTATCAATCCTCAAAGAGGTGGCTCATCGATGTCACCAGGAAGGAATAATCGAGGGTTCATCTTTAGATTTTAATTCCTGCTTGATTTTCCTTGCTTCTGTCTGCCCCATCTCAAGAGCTAATTCCCCAAATTCTCTCTATATTGTAGCCTCAAACCAACCACCTTTCCCAAGCTAATCTTCATGGAACGAAATATACCAGAAAAAAACCTGTTAATTGCTGGAGGCCAGTACTCGAGCCACAATTCCTTACTGGGGTGGGGAGGGAGAATTATTTTACTGACACTTCTGTCCCTCAAGGTCTTCAAAACCAATTAAAATGAGGATCTAATGAACCAGATTGGATTATACTGGCCTGGGTGTGAGCCTGTGTGACTCTGTATTGATCCATTAGCTGTCATCCCGCCTTCATTTTCTTTCGAATAGCTGAGCTTTGCCCTCTGGCTGGTGTTGCAGGAGGCCAGCTAATTCTCACTGGGTTCCTCTGGGACAGGCTGTGTTCCTTACGCATTCCCTTCTCCTCCTTGTTGACAAGGATCTTCCTTCCCATGTCCTCCATAGATATGACTTTCATTTGAAATCCAGGATCTTCCTTTGTAAGTGTAAGCTTATTTTCTTGGTTCCCCTAAAAATGTTTATTCTCCATTCCACAAACACAGCTCTGAATTTCCGATATGCTCTCCCTACTGGTTGACCCAGTGTCAACAATTCCTAAATATTCCTGTGACAGGGAATACCCTCTAAGTTATAAATTTTTTAAATTGTTCCAATACTGGCCTAGACTTTGAGGCCCCAGATGCCAGTCTTACTTACTCGGTTTTACTGGGATAGATCTTGTGCATTAGTCCACGGCAGTCTCAAGGAGTCAATTTACTCTCCTTTTCCTCAGCAGAAGGTATCTCTCTGCACTGTGCTGCCAGGGCTTGGGGAAAGGGTTGTATAGGTAATGTGGAACTTTCCTTCCTGCACTCTTGAATGAGTTTTTCATAGTTCTAAGCTTCATCTGCATGCTGTTATCTCTCATGTGGATTTCTTAGCTCTTAAGAAGGTATTTTTCTGCGTGGATATTTTTTCTTTTTCTTTTAAAAATGTTTTTATTAGTGCATCCTAGTTATATATAATATTGGGGTTCCTTTTAACATAATCACACATACATGGGTATAATTTAGTCCACTTCATACCCCAGTGTTTCCTTTTTCCATCTTCTCCTTCCTCCCCCTGTTCCCCATCGTCTCTTCTACTGATCTTTCTTCTCCTCTGACAGGGAACTGATATGCAGAATATAAGGAAGCACTCAAAAAACTTAATACCAAAATATAAAAAAAATCCAATCAATAAATGGGCCAAAGAACAGAGATACTTCTCAAAATAAGAAATACAATTGGCCAATAAATATAAATATTCAACATCCTTAGCAATCAAAGCAATGCAAATCAAAACTAAATTGAGATTTAATCTCATTCCAGTGAGAATGACAATCATCAAGAATATATATAACAACAAATGTTGGCAAGGCTGTGGATGAAAAGGCACTCTCATGCATTATTGGTGGGACAGCAAATTAGTACAACCACTTAGAAAAGCAGTATGGCGATTCCTCAAAAAACTGGGAATGGACCCACCACTCCTTGGTATTTATCCAAGAGAAGTAAAATCAGCATACCATACTGATGCATGCACATCAATGTTTATAGCAGCATAGTTCACAATAACCAAGTTTTGGAACCAGCCCAGGTGCCCATCAACACATGAATGGGTAATGTGGTATATATACACAATAAAGTTTTATTCAGCCACAAAGAATGATGATGTTATGGCATTTGCTGATAAATGGATAGAACTGGAGAATAACATGCTAAGTGAAATAAGTCAGGCTCAGTAAGTCAAGGGTCAAGTTTTTTCTTTCATGTGCAGAAGCTAGAGCAAAATAAGGAAAAAAGGAAGGGGAACATTCATGAAAAAAAGAAGGGAGATCAGTGGAGTAGAGGAAGGGAATTGATGGGGAATGAGAAAGGATAGAAAAAGTGGAAGAACTACGGAATAAAATTGCCCAAGTAAGGGTATGTACATATATGAATAGACTACAGTGGATTTCTCTTTTATGTATATCTATAAAGCACCAATTTTAAAAAACTATAGTTAGTTTTTCAAATTGATGTTTCTGCAAAGGGACAAGCACCGGACAGTTCTGTTCTACCATACTGCTGACCTCACATACTTACATTTTTTAAAAAAAATTAACTCAAATTCTCCTTCACTTAATATAAATTTAGGAAGATCTGGCGTGTTGGCAGTTCATTTAAAAAAGATCTGTTAGTTAATTTGAGCATTGAAATCTGGAAACTACATTAAGGAAGGAATTATTAAGAGATCATTTGGAGACTTTTTGCCTAGAAAATATAAAATGTTTGAATTGTAGAATGATTCCAGAAATCTTTTCACATATTTTAAGCACTGTCAAATGGAAGAGAGAATGGAATGTTCCTAAGACAAAGGACAGAACTATGGCCAAAGACAAGATTTCTAAAACCAAAGAAATTGGCTCCTAAGATTGGGCTTTTCAGTTCTTTTAGTTTTGTCAAAATGGATTACTCTGCAAATGTAAAAGGACTGAAGTCCCTGTCCTGGAAAGGTGTCAGCAGAGGCTAAGTCACCACTTGCTAAGAACGGGAGACTTGGGGGTGAAGAAAAGGGAGTCTCTAGTAACAAAGAGGCCACCTTGTCCCACAATTCAACACCTTTCCCCAATTTTAAAATGTAGCTCTCTGTGTACCTTAGTCCTCATGTCAACGGAATGAAAGATAATCATTAGAAAGCCAATCATTAGAAAGATATTCAGACAAGCCTGATGGCCTCCCCACAGGGGAGAAAGCTGTACCCAGCAGCACAGTCAGTGCAAACTGGGACAAAACAGCCCTTGTGAGAATTGCTAAGTCAATAGATGAAATAAAACTGTCTAAATTTGAGTGTACATGTAGTATTCATTTAATAAATTTTGAAAATGACATTTCTTCACAGGCAAGTAAAATATTAAAGTGCCAACTTCAAAACCATAAATCTGTCTAAACTATTACTTACGATACTTCGCCGATTTATAATGCAACTTTGGTACGCACACACTTTTTAAAGGAATTTCCCCTTAGATTGCATAAGTAAGGAAGTTTTATGGTTAAATTGTGCAGTGTTGATGTCTTTAACCGTTCCTGTTTTTTTTTCTACTTGCTTTGTTGCATCCAACCCGCACCTCTCCCCAAGAAGTGCAGCCCAGACAACTCTGCAGAAGCAGCAAAGTTTATTGAGGAAATAGGCACACAGGCCAATCGATTGGGGTCAGCTCTCCTTTCCTTCAGAGAGTGACCCCGAAGTGAGGGTTTCAGAGGTTATTATAGGGTGGGCTAGCTACATGACTCAGGGAAACATAATTTGGCAGGTATTCAACCTATAGTTATTTACAATTCAACCGTGACAGTGTCTCCTATGTCCCCTTTCAGTTCCTGGAACTTTAGGTAACGGGCCAGGGGGTCTTGGCAGCTTGTGGTTATGCACCTCCATCCATGAGAAGCAAGCATAGCAAAGCATTAATCACAGAAGCACAAAGAGCAGGTTAGCAGATACATGCAGGGCTGAGCCAGAGTGACTCCATCTTGAGTTGGGATTTTACAGCTTAATTTACTCCACCAAAATGTACAAATGTAGTCCAAATAGCACAAAGAAATTATTTCAATTTTATTGACTAGTTAGGTAGGAGATAAGAGAAGATCTACTTCACTTTTTAGAAGAAATCAAATTAATAAAATCCTAATTAACATCTATATGTTAACAGATATTTAAGAGACATATCAACTAATTCTAATGAATAGGCCATAATTGAGTCTTATTCAAACTCTAAAAATCATAATGATGCTAGGAAATTGAGCTGAGACTGGGTATTTGATGATATTAAGAAAGTCTTATTAATTAATGAACTATAATAATGATATTATGATTGCTTGCTCTTTATAGTCATTTTTTCCATCTCTAAAATATACTTATCTCTTAAAAATTCAAACATTAAAAATATAGGTATTTTTTAAGCATCTCTCCCAAAGTATATCAATTCTTAGGAGTGGTTCTTTTTTTTTCTCTTCTTGAAATTTAAAAAAATTTTTAAATTTGTTTAATTAGTTGTACATGACAGTAGAATACATTTATGCACTTTGATAAATCTTACATAAATGGAGTATAATTTCTTATTTTTCTGATTGTACTTTAGTAGAATCATATTGGTCATGCAGTCATATATGTACATTAGGTAATAATGTCTGCTCTTTACTGTCTTTTGAACTCTTAATTTTTAGAAAAAAAAATCTAAAGTATTGTGAATAAAATTCATGATGTCTTACTGGAGAGAAATCCTACTAGTGAAAACAATGGGCAAGGTCTTCTGTTATTACCATTTCACTTCTAAACATGTAGGAAATTTAGTGGAGAAAATCCTTTGAATATAAAATGTGGTAAATCAATATTCTTTCTCACTTTCAAAGCCATGAATGGGTGCTCAGTGCAGAATATTTTTTTTTAATGTACTGAGGATTTAGTCCAAGGGTGCTGTAAAATTGAGTCATTTTTATTTTTTATTTTGAGACAAGGATTGCTGAGTTGCTTAGGGCCTTGCTAAGTTGCTGAGGCTGGCCTCAAACTTGTGATCCTTCAGCCTCAGCCTCCTGAGCCACTGGGATTACAGGTGTGCACCACATCAGACTGAATAACTCTTTAAATGTAAAAACTATGGCAAATCATTCCATTTTCCCAGTTACCTTCCAAGCCATTTTACTCACTCTGGAAAACAAGCCCCCTGAACATGTGATTTTCATTTTCCTTCTCATGTATAAAGCACTCATGGAGAGAAGTGGATGTGAATGTGTATATGAGCAATGTGGGGAGCCCTCGAGTTTTCCCAGTGCCTTCTAAGGACTGGGAAAATTGTTGTTGAAAGATTCATGCTAATAAATAAATACATAAATAAAACCTACACAAGTAAGAAAAAAAATTAATGATGTCTTGGATTTGCTTTAAAATGACCCATTAAAGAAGGACATAAAAGGAGCTGTAGAAAAAGAAAATAGGCAATGACTCAATAATTATTGAAATTGGCAATGGAAACATAAATGCATGTTTATAACATAATTATCTCTACTTTTGTATATGTATGGTATATTCCATATTTTTAAAAATTAAATCAGATCTCAATTATACATTATTCTCCCAATCTCTTCAACCACTAGCAAATTTTCACACATTGCATTTTCTCTCAAACTTCCATGTTTTCTCAATCAATTCAGCTCTTACCTCACACTTAAAATCCTCAACAGAAAAACAAGGCAAGTCTCACAGCCCACTAACCCCAGCCTTAAAGAATACACAAAAGAGGATCAATTATGCTTAAAGTCTATACCTAAGTATCTTGCTTCTCATGCTAAGAAACCTCTTTAAGACACATCTTGTATATCATTACACTAGAATTTTCTAAACAAAGAAAATGTGTTACCATAAATTTTATCACAACACATCCTTTCTACAAAAATGTAAATTCTCACAGGGAAAAAGTTCTGTACGCTTTTATCTTCTAGCTATCTGGAATACAAACATGGAGTCTGGATGCACAGCGATCATCTTTCAACTAAGAGGTCAAAAATGTGCTAAAGATAGAAAAGCATAAAAAGAAAAAGAAACTAGAGTCATAACACACTGATGAATAGTTACTTTACCTCTGCCTACCTATCTCCAAATGGGCTTTATATAAGAAAAAGAAAATTTTGTATGTCTAAGCCACTGTGGAGTGTTTTTCTGAGTTTGTTTCTGTTTGTTGATTTGATTTTGGTTTCTCGGTTGCTTTTCTTTCCTTTATTCTTTTTTTTTTTTAAGGGAAAGATATTCCTAGCTTATATACTAGTATTCCTGGTAGGAAAAGAGGTAGCAGATAACAAGACATGAACTACATAAAACATGTAAGAATCTTGGCAGACTTCTGATTCTGGAAAAGATGAAGTGACAGGAGCTAGGTCTACCTTTCCACCTCAAACAAATGAAGAAAAAAAAGCAGGCACCATATAATATAAGAAAAACAGTTTTCAGGCATTGAATATCAAGTGGTAAAGAAACTGACCTAGATATGGTATAGATGACAGAATTAATAGATAAGAAAATTAATAGTCATAATAGAAGAGTAATAATAATAGAAGATTAAAACTGCTAGAGGAAAAACGAAGCAACTGAATAGAGACAGAGAGGATGGATGGATAGATGGATGGATAGATAGATAGATAGATAGATAGATAGATCCCTAGTGTAGAAATAAAAACTAGTGTGTAATTTTAAAATACACCAGCTGTACATCAGTTTAGGGAATACAAAAGAAAATATTGGTGAACTTGAAAATAGAGCAATAGAAATTATCCAAAATAAGACACAAAAAATTTTTTTAAGGAGAAAGAGGGAAAAAATGACAACACATCAAAGAACTGAGAGTCAGCATCAGGGGACCTAATAAACATCCATCTGGCACCCCTAAGGAAAGGAAGGAAGCAAGAGAGTGGAGGGGGAAGAAAAAATATTTGAAGAAATATCAAGCAAAACTTTTTCAAGTTTTAAGAAAATTAAAAATCAATATACTAGAGCAACTCAATGAGCTCAAAACACAAGAAATACAAAGAAAACTATATCAAGGCCCAATATAATTGAATTGCTTTAAAAAAGCAATAAGAATAGACCCTTACAAGGCAGCTAGAGGAAAAATTCCTTAAGATTTATGGAAAAACAAAGATAAGAAAAGTAACAGAGTTCCTGTTGGAAATCATGCCTTCCCAAAAAACGATAGAGCAATATTTTCAAACACTGAGGCAGAAAAAAAATATACCAACATACAAGTGTATATCCAGAAAAAGCATCTCTCACAAATGTACTTAAAATTAAGAACATTTGAGGTTCAAAGAAAAGCTGAAAATTTTTGTGGAAAAAAAATTTCACAAAAGCTGAAATTTCATGACTAGCAGAACTGTACTACAAAAAAAATGTGTTTCTGGCTAAAAAAAAATTGATCGAAATGGAAACGCAAATCTATACAAAGAATGAAAATCACCAGAAGTGATAAAGATATTAATAAATATAAAAGCTTTTTTATTTCCTTAATCTAGTCAATAGATGATTGATTAAAGCAAAGACAAAATTATATTTGGAGGTTAGTTTGTGTAGAAATACAGTGTATGACAACAACACAATGATCAAAAAGGGAAAATAAAAGTATACTATAATAATGTTTCATACTATATATAATATGATATAATATAATATAATATATAAAGTGATATATTACTTGAAGGTAAACTGTGATATATTGAAAGAATATGCTCTAAATGCTAAGGGAATGATTTACAAACTTGTTTAGCTAAAAATCCAACAAAGGAGATGAAAATGAAATAATAAAACAATTTTTTAAGGGTTGGAAAGAAAAAAAGCAAATAAGACAAACATAAAACAAATAGTACAAAAGATTTAAGGTTGATTACGACCCAAACCTACAATAATCATTGCATTAAATGTAAATGATTTCAACATCTTCACCAAATAAACATTGGATTGGATATGTTCTAACTATGAGAAATATACTATAATGCAAAGATATAAATAGGAAATAAGTAGAAGAAAAGAGTTATATTTTACTAACCTAATCAAAACAGAGTTGAAGTGTCATGTTCATATCAGACAAAGTAGAATTCATAGCAAATAGTGTTATTAATCATGCCTTGTATTATCATAACAAGAGGTCAATTTATCTAAAGGATATGATAATCTTAAGTGTTTATGTACCTACTAACAAAATTTCAAATCATATGAAGTAAAAAATAATATTAATACAAGGAGACATGTACAAATCCATAACTACAAAGATTTCAATACTCTTTCAATAATTGATAGAAAAGCATACATAAAATCAGTAAGGATGTAGAAGATGTGAAAATATTATCAAGCAATTTGACTAAATTAATACTTTTAGGATACAACATTCAGCAACAGCAGCATATACAGTGTTTGATTAAGATAGACTATGCTCTGGACTATAAAATAAGCACTGATACATTAAAATAATTATGAATAGAGATAGCATGTTTTCTGATCACAATGGAATTAAATTAGAAATAAACAACAGAAGATACCCAGAAGATTCTCAAATAATTGAAAATTTAGTAACATCTTTCAGCCAGCCCATAAGGCAAAGAAGAAATCAAAAAGAAAATTAGGTGATACTTGAAACTAAGTGAAAATAAAATATAATTTATCCTTTTTTTTTTTTAGTCCCAAAAATTGAACTCAGGGGCACTCGACCATTGAGCCACATCTCCAGCCCGGTTCTGTGTTTTATTTAGAGACAGAATCTCACTAAGTTGCTTAGCAGCTCGCCCGTTGGTGAGGGTGGCTTTGAACTCACGATTCTCCTGTCTCAGCCTCCCAAAAAGCTGAGATTACAGGTGTGCGCCACCACGCCTGGATGATTTATCCAGTTTTGTGGAATGTAGCTAAAACGCTATGCTGATGGAAATTTATATATAAGAAAAAGAGCAAAATCTAAAATTGATGACTTTAACTCGCACCTTAAAAAATCAGGAAAAAGAGCAAACTCAACCTAAAATATCCAGAAGAAAGTAAAAATAAAGATCAGAGCAAAAATCAGTGAAAGAAAAAACAGAAAAATAATAGTCAATGAAACTAAAATTGTTTCTTTGAGATCAATTAAAATGATAAACTCTAACCAAACTGATTTAGAATTAAAGGTAGTAAAATTGGATACCATGAGGTAAAATCACTACAGACTCAACAGACATTTCAAAATAATAACATAACAAACAGCTTCATGCCAATAAAGTCAACAATTCTGATGAAATGAATAGTTTCCTTGAAAGAAACAAAATGAAAATCTCATGCAAATGAGATACTCTGAGTAGCACTATATGTATTCAAGTAATTGAATTTCTTCTTCTCTCTGGTAAATTTTACTAAACATTTAAGAAAGAACTTATACCAATTGAAAATAAACTCTTTCAGAAAATTGAGGTGCTTAGTCTAGGAATCAAGATTAGTTTAATGCTCAAAAGCCAATCAATATAATTCACAATGTTACAGACTAAAAAGAGAAACAGCATAATTTTCTCAATAGTTGCTCAAAAAAAAAAAATCTTTCAGAAAGCCAACATCCATTTCTAAGGAAAATTCTCAAAAAAAGAACTGGGAATACAAAAGGAACTTTCTTACCACAATAAAGAACACCTATGATCTTTATTAGCTGGTATCCTACCTAATGACAAAAGATCAAATGCTTTTCCCAACAGATCTGAAACAAAGTATTATGGATGGCTTTTACAAGAGTCCCCAAAGGCCCATGAGTTAATGTCTTAGTCCCCAGCATGTGTTGCTACTCACCTGTGGAAACCTTTAGGAGAAGGTATTAGTGGGAGGAAGTTAGGTCATAGGGGTGTGCCCTTGAAGGGGTCTGGGATCCTGGACCCTTTTCTCTCTTTGCTTCACTGACACCAGGGTGAACAGGCCTCCTTCACCAGGTATTCCTGCTATACTATGCTATGCTGCCACAAGCCCAATGCAATAGAACCAAACAACCATGGACTAAACCCTCTGAAACCATGAGCCAAAATAAACCTTTTCCTTGTTATTTCAGGCTTTTTGTCACAGTTACAGAAAGATAACTAATACAAAGTATGACTTTTTCCTCTTGATATTTCTATTTAACATTGTACTAAAATTCTGACTAATGCAATAAATGAAGAAAAAGAAAAACAAGGGATCCAGCTTAGAAAGAAAAGAAGTAAAAAATGTTTGCTCATAAAATTATCAACTAAATGAGTTTATCAAGTCTATAAGATATCAATATTTTTAAATCAGTTTATAGTATATCCATAGGCTAGCAATGAACAATTGAATTAAAATTTTTAAAAATACTTTTGTGAAAATACAAAAATTCTAAGCTATTTCAGGATAAACTTGATAAAACCTATATAAAGCCTGTCTATAAAAATCTACAGAACATTGCTGAGAAAAATTAGAAGAAAACTAGATAAATAGAGTACTCTACATTCAGGATGTCCTGCTTATAGATTGGAAGAGCCAATATTATTAAGATGTTAATTTATAAACTGATTTATAAACAATGCAATTCCAATCAAATACCCAATATGTTTTTCATTTCTTTCTTTGTTTCCCACCCTCTTTGGTAGAAAATGGCCAATTGATTCTGAAATTGATATGGAAAAGCAAAGACCATAGAAAAGATAGAACAACCTTGAAAAAGAACAAAGCTGCAGGAGTTACACTAAGTTTATTTGAAGCAGGGAGGTATTGATTTAAAGATAGAAATAAATCAATGAAAAAGAAAAGTCCAGAAGTAGGCCAAGATATACACAATTGATTTTTTATAGACAATTCAATGAGGAAGGGAACAACTTTTAGCAAATAGTTCTGAAACGACCATTCACATGAGAAAGAAAAAAAAACTCTCCTAATTAAAATAAGATGTACTCCATGTTTGTTTAAATATGTCAAAATATACTGTACTTTCGTGTATAACTAAAAAGAACAAATAAAAAAGAATCTCAATCTGTACCTTGTTCATATTACAATAAATAAACATCACATGCACATAAATGTGAAACCTAAAATTATAAAACCTGTAGAAAAAGCCAATCAGTATAATTCACAATCCATGATCTTTGGGGAACCAAAGATTTCTTAGAAATGACACTAAATATACCATCCATAGAAGAAAGAATAAATCAGAATTTATAAAAGTTAAAAATATCTACTCTTAAGGTGACATATAAGAGAATGAAAAGACAAGCCATAAACTGAGAGTAAATATTTGTAAAACCATATTTGTTAAGGAATTTGTATCCAGACTACATATAGAACTCTTAAAATACAAGAAAATGAACCCAATAAAAATGGGCGATGATTTGAATATTTCACACAAGAAGATATGCAAGAAAAGTAAACAGATGAAAAAATGGCCATTAGCCATTGGGGAAAGGCAAATTAAAGCCACCATGAGATATCATTTCAGAACCACACAAATGACTAAAATTAACCATACTGAAACAGTATCAAGTATTGACAAAAATATGGGACAACTGAAATTCTCATGCATTTTTAGAAACATTTTGTCAGTTTCTGAAAAATTAAACAAATGTTCACAATATGATCTAGCCAACCCATTCATTGGTAATTACTCAAGAGAAAAGAAAACATGAACACAGAAAGATCTGTACCCTAATGTTCACAGCAGGTACATTTGCAATAGCCGAAAGCTGGAAATAACCTTAATGTTCACCAGCAGGTAAATAGACAAAAGAAATCATATCATATTCATATAATAGAAGATCCAGTGATAAAAGTAATGAACTATCAATACACATGAATAAAACCCCAGATAATTATAATAACCATACGAAACCAAAAAAGCACATCCCTTGTTTATAAGTTTACATAAAATTCTAGAAATTGTGGTTGCCTAGGGACAAAGACACAGGTATACAGAGAGGAACAAGAGGTTTGGATTACAAATGAGCACAGGATAATTTTGGAGTGATGGGTATGTTTATCATCTTAATTATGGTGTTAGTTTCATGGGTGCAGGCTTAGGTGCCCTTCAGCAGATGAATGGATAAAGAAAATGTGGTATATATACATAATGGAGCATTACTCAGCCACAAAGAAGAATGACTTTATGGTGTTTGCCAGTAAATGGCTGGAACTAGAGACTATCATGCTAAGTTGAAATGAACTTGTCCCAAAAAGTTAAAAATCAAATATTTTCTCTGATATGCAGAAGCTAATCCAAAATGGGGCGGGGGGGGATATAAAAAGAACAGAAGAAAGATCAGTGGAGTATACAAAGGGAAATGAAGGGAAGGAAGGAGAAATAGAATAGGGAAAGACAGTAAAATGACTTAACTTTCCTATTTACGTATATGAATATACCACAGTGAATCTCACTACTGTGTACATCCACAAGACGCTAATTAAAAAAAAAGCTAAGTAAATAGCAAAAGATCAGTAGAGGAGAGGGAAAGTGGAAATACTAGAGACTAAATTCGAAAAAATTATATTCCATGCTTATATAATGTCAAAATGATTTCTATTGTCAAGTATAAATAAAAAGAACCAATAAATTTTTTTTCAAATTTAAAGAACCAATAAATTTTTTTTCAAATTTAAAATATGTGTACTTTATTGCATGCTTACTGCAATAAACACACACCCTTTTTTATAAGAATATTTGCAGTATACATGTAGTTTGAGCAGAATATTCCCAAGAGAACTCCCATAACCTTTCATATCACATGTCATTTTACTAATCTGTGCCCCTTAACTGGCAATCCTTTTGGTCTGATGTGTGATTCCAAACGCTGGTGACAGCAAAGGATTCTCCCAAAGTTATATGCCCTTATACCTGACACTCACTAGAGAATTGAATGAGGTTTATGAAGAGAATGGTTCTCTTTATTAAGATATTTCAGGAAGCTCCCTTGTTTAGAATTAATTTAGTTTTCAATTACATATTTTCAGTTGCAAACAGCAAAGGAAACAATCAGAATATTTGTTTCTGTAGAACTAATATGATGTTAAGAAGCAATGAGGAATTAAAGACCATTGTTTTACAAAATACAACACAAAAGAGAAATGCCTAAGAAGTAGTCAATAATTGAATAATTTGCAATCAATTAGCTTTATTAAATCATGAACATGATTATTTCACAGTCCTGGAAGAATACTTTGTCTTAGGAGTAAGAGAAACTTACTGCAACTGAGGCTTAGGTGGATTAAAATACTTCCTTGTAAACATCGCTAATATTTATTAATGGATGTATCTACTTTCCTGCCTTAGTAAGCACAGTGTTCTGAAATGGGCCTCAGCTATATTTTCTTGAGATTCTGTCCTCATCTTTCTGCACCACAGAAGCAGATGAAGGGTTATAGATGCCAACATGAGTTCCGGCCAGGAAAGTTATGTTGTGTTTCACAATCCTGGATCCACATTATGGTTTTGAGATTTGCCTCTTTTCCAACAAAAAAAATCCCGGTTCATAAATGAATGACATTGGTAACCAGGAAATTTATTATTTAAAATTTTATCTGACAGTTTACTCTCACTTCTTGATTAAAATATTTTGAAAACTTCTACTTAATAAATTGTTTTTATGAAACTCACTGAACATTTCTAGGGATCTCAAAGCCTCCAAGTGCAACATGAGAATACCCATATTTTTTATGGCTTATTTACAGGCTATTGAAACAACCCTAATTAGTATTAGGGTTGTAGGGTTGATTTTTAGTAACCCAAAATCCCTAATTAGTATTTATCATCCTATAAAAGTAATCAAAAGCAACAAAGACAGGTTTGTTTCTTTTCAATTAGATGACAAGTTTTTTTCTAAATATAAGAAAAGCATTAAAAGGCAATGAAACTGTCTTTTAACCCTTAAAAATATGCTACTGAAGACTTTTTCTTCTAAGATTTATTTACTTGGGCAGTTATAAAACCCAAGTCATTCATTATGAAAAGTTGAGATAACGAAAGTATCCAAATAATTTAGCTACCATTAAAGATAAGCTCCTCAGTCAAAAGATGGTGTTTCATTTCTCAACGACATAACCCTGGAGGGAGGGACATGGCAAGAGGTGACTGACAGTTAAAACCTTGTCCTGAAAGCTCTGGCCAAGGTCAAATGAGCCCTATAAAGCAGAAATTCAATACTCAAGAGTCCAAGTCACTAGACAAGTTCTTCTGAGGTAAAGGGCCCCCAGAAGACTGGGTTCTTCTCCCTCAACTTGTAGTCCACAAAGATAGATATGCCTACTATGAGAGGCTCTAGAAATAATCTGCCTCTAACATGCTTCTTCATCTGCAGAGACTTGAATTATCTGTCACTTAAGAGTGAAAACATCAAATAAATCATCCACAAGTTCCAGAGAGAATAAGTTCCTAAGGTCTTTCTGAATTCCTAAGAGGCAGGATACCTTTAAAACCATGTTCTTGATGTTAAAATGCAACATACTTAAATGACATACAGAAAAGTAACTGCTATTTGCACATGTTTCAGGTTAGTAATTCATGGTTAATAGCTCTTGAGGATTTTAAATCAAGAAACATTAATGGAAGTTCTGGCACTGATTGGGGCTTTGAGCTGTATCTACCACCCTTACCTCACTGTCCACAGAAATGGCTGCTTTGCCTCAGTTCCTAGAGAGTTCTGCAGTCTCCTCTCCCTGTATGGTTGGCTGCTGCTGCTACCAGTGCAGGAAGAAAGAAGATTTCAGACTGAATCCATATGGGCAAGAGTATAACTTCCTTTTCCACCAAATTTCTAATACAAAACTTATAATGTCATTGCTTTGGAATTAGAAACAACATTATTAATAGTTTGAAATTGCCAAGAAAGTGAAAATAAAGTTGCTTAACACAGGAAATAGTCCTTAGGCCAGCTAACATGATACCCTCACTTCTTGCAGTTGAAACATGGTTGATTTTTCCCAGAGTAATTAATACAACTAGTTATGAAGCAGAACCTAGATAGGATTCAAGTTTATGAAATCAAGTCTCTTGCTGTTTCTTCTTTCTATTTCATGCATTAATCCTGCTCTGAGTGGAAGAAAATTATTTTGAATACTTATTTTATCACAAAAACTGAACTTTGTATATTTGCAATAAAAACAATTGAACAGTCTAAATATTAGAATATTTAAGTAGAAAAAAATCAAGAAAATGGTATTATTACTCAAAATGGTATTATTTACTCATGCTGAAGAAAGAAAATTTAGAGGATCCTCCACCTTCTACTGTAAGGAGGCAGATGAGTTTCTCTGAGTGCTGTGAAGAGGACTCATTTCTGTTTCCGAGGACCAATTCCAGTGCCATCTTGTGCTTGGTGGACAGAAGTCAGAATTCCTTCATGCTCTGTGTTTGCTCCTCTATGTTAACACTCTCAACCCTGGCTTACTGCTCAGTTTGTTGTGTTGATTGATTGGCGGATTCTTTGACTATGATATGTTCAAGAGTCTTTATCATGGGGCTTCTTGCCTAACAAGTAGTCAAATAGCTGGGCTGAATTCAACTGAACTGAATGATACGGGGAATTACTCTCATACTGTTTGTTTTTGTTTACTATAAGTTCAAAGATAAAGAAGGAGAAAAACTAAAAACAAAAACAACAGAACAGAAAAGAGACCTGGTTACAGGAAAGCAGAGGAGAAAACTGGAGAGGAGAGGGAAGTAGAAGGAAAGGATGAGAAGAAAAGTAAGGAAATGGGAGGCATATTTGCCTCTATATGAAACTGTTATGTAATATTCCTTGTTCTTTCATATGCCCAAATACAAGTGATTAGGTTTAACCTCCTGAAACTGAGTAAAGCACCAGCTAATTTTACTTTATTTTTTTATAATATCTAACACCTCATTTGAAGAATAAAAGGATTGATGTCAAAGTTTAAATTAATTGTGCTCTACAATTAAAAGCTTTTACATTAAAACCACAAAATATAAATTTCTATAAAATATATTTCCATGTTTGTGTATGTATGTTCACCCCTAACTTTATATTTTACCTTAACTAGTTTTTTCACCTTTGTGTCTGCTAACACTTCATTTGGGAACACAGTACTCCTTGGATTAGGTGGAAACATTTGACAAATTGCATTGAAAGGAAAGAGTTATCATGCGTCCAAGGAGACACTCTGGTTCCTCAGCAGACTTAATTTAGGCTTCTTCAGAATAAAATATCTGGAAACAATACTGAATTAGTTAGCATGTGCCATCCAGTTAGATTTGAGAATCACTGCTCAGCAGCCTCAAAGAAATCAAACCTTCATTGTGTAAGCCAGGTGTAAAGAGAAGAGGAAATGATGGGAACAACAAAGAGACCCCCCAAAAATGAAATAAAATGAAAGCAAATGAGCTCTTTTGAGGATTTGGGATTTTCTTAATCTGTCTAAATTTGCTTTATATTAAATGATTTTAGTGAAAGGATGTGTTTTGATTGTCCTGATGAAAACATTACAAAATTAATATGAATCAATCATCCCCTGACTTTACCAATTTTTAAGAAATCAAGAAAATCTTTATGTAAGGGATGCAGAAAATCATTTTTTGCACTCACAAAAATAAAAAAGAAGAAAATAATTATAACAATAACCTAAATAGCTAATTTCTTAATTTTGTTACATATTGTTCTTCATGATTTTAAAAGCACATAATTTCTAATATCACTTTTCCTTATGAGGCATTATGAGCTTCAGGCTGCCACTAATCACCCCACTACCTCTCTGACTCACCAGTTCTCAGCCCCTTCTTCAATGGCAGGTGAGTCAGGAGAAGCAGCTGTTATTCTTGTCAATCACAAACACCTTCAGTTAACTGCTAAGTTTTCACTCATCCACTCATGAGTGACTGGGCCGGGAGCTTGGCCTGTGCTTCACAGACTTTAGTGAACCTAAGAATCACCAAGGGTACTCATTAAAAATACAGAACCCTGACTCCTCATTCTAATTTACCAGGTCTGAGGTGGGGCCTGAGAAGTGACATTTTAAGTAAGGACACCAGATGGATCCTATGACAAGGCACTTGTGGACCACACACTTTGAGAAAAAGTGATACTGACTTTGGAAACCGAGAAAGTTTTTAACCACTGGCCTGCTAAAGACCTAAATATCTATGAGCTGTGATTGAGTTGTGAGCCAAAACTTGACCTTTGAATCTGAAATAAGGTGCGTTAATGAAGGGAAAATAGAGAAGAAGTCACTGAGAACTATCATGAGCCCCTCTCCTGGCCCTTTGCGCATTGGCCCTGTGGATTGTTAGTATCTCTTCCCCATTCGCTCTCATATGCCATATTAGCACACAGGGTGCACATATACCAGAGATTGTGATCCTATAGATTTAGAGTTCAGGGGGCATTAGGACCAGATTTAAGTCAATGCTAGTAAAGTTGAAAACATTATGGCCAAATAATATGGATTAAAAATGATTTGAAGCCAAACAGAGATAATGGAGTCAGAGAAAAGCCTTATCAATACAGGAGAAAGTAGTGGGAAGGGAAATAGAGAAGGCTTGGCTTTGCCACTGTGTCAGTTGGACATTCCATTCAACTGCCCCTGACAGGCATTCCGGTCCACTGGGCATGCCCAGTTTGTGTGACTGACTTTGACCAAATAGAATAATCAGCAAGCTCACCTCAAGGCTTTACTAACATCAGGCCAGTAAAGTGACCAGTGAAAACCATTCCCAAATTTGTGATCAATGGACCCGGGTTTAGGGAGAGGAACTCCTTTGGTCTATAACAATGGTTTGAATCCTAGTCTCTAATTTCTTCCTTCTCAAATACTCTGGTCTCCACCAAAGGGACAATATTCGGTGAGATGCAGCCATTTTGTTGGTCAGCAGGAGCTCAAAAGCAAGAAAATGTCATAAGGGTAGAGTACAGCATCAGCCTCCTCAACAGCAAACCCATCGCTGGAAGCTCCCAGATCACTGTGCCAATCAAGTGGAGAAGGGACTTTCATTTAGGGAACCTTATGTGAACCTTATATGAGAAACTTTCCAACCTGCTTCTTTGATTTCTCAGCCTTACTATTTCTGATACTCAGGTGCTGTCTCTTAGAAAGCCTCAAATAGTCAAGACATAATCCACGGCATGGAGGAATCCACAGGTAAGCACCATCAGGTCCTGGGGAGTTGGGACTCTGCTGTGTACTATATGTCCTGTGCACATGTTGGGTCTGGCAGGAGATGTGTCATTGTGGTATGTATACCTCAAATAGTTTATGAAATGTTTTGCCAAAGGAAGATTATTTCCTGCTACTCTTACTTTATATCAAAATAATAAAAAACAATGTGGATTATGAAGGACCAATGACAGACTGGAAGCCTAAGACATAATTGTTTTACCCGTTGTAAAAATTTCTAGCCCACTTGAGAAGAATGTGGCTACATATCAAAGAAAGGCAGTTTCTTGTTTAATTTTAAATATTAGATGAATCCTGTAGAACTGTCTGCCCCCAATTTACAAGTATGGCTATCTTTCTGCTTTGCCAAAGATGCTGTACTAATAAGCTGTGTTGTTCAATTTGGAGATTCATAAGGAATATCCATCCCCAAAATTATCCCTCCTACCAACCTGCCCTGTGGCCTGAAATTGCTCAATTCTTTTGATTCCAAATTTTTATTTTAGCTTTCTAGAGTGCTTTATATATATATATATACACATATATATATTATATGTGTATATATATATAATATAATATATATATACACACACATCTGGAAAGTGCGAATCAAAACACTGAGGTCTTTATCGGAGAAAATCACCAGCAGCATGGGACCAGGAAAAGGACCCACTGGGCACACGAGGGGTAAATGGAAGAGAAGAGAGTGTTGGGGGCAGGGGTAGATGGACAGGAGAGGTGTTGAAGGAGTAAGAGTGGGAAGTAAAGAGCTGTATTTTACCTCTGCCTTCTAAGGCTCAAGTCATGATAAGTGGATTCAGCTCATTGAATTTTATTGCTGAGCTTGGGTAGAGAGTATATGTAGAGTGATGGTCACTTGAATAGAGGGATCCAGCATATTTTAGGTCCCTCTCCCCATTGAATTAAGGTTTCAAAACTATTACTGAGCATCTGTTAATTTCAAATATATCAGGAATGTGAAATATGAATAAGGTATAATTTCTTTCAAGGAAGAGAGAAAGGATGGGTTGGAGACAGACAACAAATTAATTTTCTGTGACTACTGCAAAGTCACTAACAGAGCATTTTGATACACATTTTAATTCTTTTTTTTCTGTGCATTTTAGAGATTTTTGGTGATATTAATCTCACTCTTGGGATGCTGAACAAGGAAGATAATATTAGTAAGGTAGGACAAATAGGCAATAAAATCTTTCACCATTTCTAGTACCATTGTTGCAACATTTCATATATATTTCTTCTTTGCCTCAACTTCCTTATTTTTTTTTCCTGGCTTCTGACATGGTGTTAGGTTTTTGAAAAATGGCAGTTGTAATGGAAGTCATTATAATGCTGAAACAATTATAGTTAGCAGTTTAAGAATCATGGCACTTAGCAATCATTTAGCATTTCAAGAATCTATCCACTTCTAGAAACTAGCAAATGATGCCCTTGTTAATAACCTCATATAGGTAGATGTGGAAAGAGGAGGATGTCAAATTTGCAATTGTATGGGTTAAAGTCTCCTCCTTCATAATTTTAGAGCTGCTAGGAAAATTCACAAAGAGCTCCCATGCTTATCTCTAATGATATTTCACAACTGGAAAATTTTCCTGAGAATTGAAGGCTATTCACACTTCAACAACCAAAATAACAATACTACCCTTCAGTGATCGCTTATGTAGGAAAGTAAAGAACTAGATGTTTTCAACAAAATGGTGCATTATATAATAATTACTCCTCACAATAACTTTATAAATATTGCTATTTCCATTTGACAACTAAGAAAAATAAGACACAGAGAAGTTACATGACTTGCCCAGAAAAGAACAAAGCACAAGCCCATCTCACTCTGTCAAAATGCTCCTAATGACTATTCAGTATTGCTCCCTGTGAAGGGCAGTACCTATACCTTTATCTCTTAATTCAGCAGTTCTAAACCCTGACTGTGTATTAGAATCCCTTAGAGAATTTTAGGAAAGTACCAATTGCCAGACCTCATCACCAGGGATTCTGATTTGATCAATCTGTGAAGAGCCTAGACATTTAAAGCTCACAGAGCTTATGCTGACATGTACGTATGGTCAAAAATCATTATATTAATCTCTTGGTAGGAATTAATTTTCCCATAGAGCACAATTTCTCAAACATTTGGGAGCATGTGAGAAATGGTCTCTGGACCCCATAAACACTGAAGAAAAAATACTATAGAAGGTATTAGGGAATAACAAAATCTTGGGGCTGGGATTGTAGCTCAGTAGTAGAACGCTTGCCTTGCATGCATGAGGCTCTGGGTTCGATCCTCAGTACCACATAAAAATAAAATAAAGATATCTGTGTCCATCTATAAATAAAACTTTTTTTTTAATTTTTACGATTTGTTTTTCTGTTATGTCAAGTTAAGGAAATGAGATAGCCAGCAAAACCAATAGGTTAAAGTGCCAGTTAAAAGTCAGTTTCCAAGTGTAGCATTACTACCTAACATTAACCACAGTTAAGCTCTCTGTGACTCAATTTCCTCATTCATAAAAGGATATATTAGTAGCATCTAACACAGAGGCTCACTGCGAACAGTCAGTAGATGTTCCAGATAAAGAGCCTGGCCCAGTTCCAGGAACACGGTGAGGGCCCCACCAGTGTAGACCTTGCCAAGAGAACAAGGCCCGCAGAAAGCAGAAAATATACATGGAGCGAATGGTGAAGCAGTCTCTGAACGTACTTAAAGGGAAGATAGAAAAGACAAAGTAAAGGTTCTTCTTGAGTCTTCTAAGTCTCAGCCCTTAAAAATAGTGCAAAGGAAGCTGTTTCACACTTTAGACATGGGTGCAGCAGCTAGAGGTGTGCAATTGATACTGCTGGAGATCTCAGCACACCAGCCTCTCCTTCATGTAGCCACCTGAGAGATTTAGAAGCACCCACACACAAGGATCTGGTCAAGCTACATAATTCCTGAAGCTGCAGCTCCATCCAAAAAGGAGTCACCCTTCTCTCAGCAAAGGCATGAATAAAACAAGGACCTATAACTCTCCTTATTTTTTACTTTATAAATGTTTAAGTTTGTTTTAATGAGTTATACATGGCAGTAGAATGCATTTATGAACTTTGATAGATCATACATAAATGGGGTATAATTTCTCATTTTTCTGATTGTACATGTTGTAGAATCACATTGATCATGCACATATGTACGTAAGGTAATTATATCTGTTTCATTCTACCATCCTTCCTATACCCATATCCTCTCCCTTCTCTTCACTCCCCTCTACCTAAAGTAACTCTCCCTTTTGATTTAGTTTCGTAGCATAGCAAACTCTTTGGGAAGTACAGTGTACTTCCTTATACACTCCCTGGAATTAAGAGCAGCAATTAGGGTAACAGGCATTTCCATCCCCCTGGGACCTCTACAAAATGACTTTCAAAAGACTTTCATTTATCAAGCAACCTCTCCTTTCTTCAGTTAGATCTTCACATAGAGATGGAACAAGTTCAAATCAATTTTAGAATTAGTTTTGTTCTACATGTAAACTGTTGACTCCTAAAGATGTATATTATGTTTGGGAAGCCTGAATTCAGATATTTAAAATCCACTATGTAGTAAAAATATGTTGTCTACTGTAATGGTGTTGTTTATTTGATATTTGAACTTCATCCAATTCCTTCATGTTTACAATCCAAATACTTCTTATATATTCACAGGAGGATATTTACAGTCATCTCTCGTCTGTTATTCAGAATACTGACATCTTAGATGATGCAATTGTCCAACGGTTGATTTATTACACTTCTAAGGACATGAGAGATGACAATGTAAGTTTGGTTCTTGGTGGTGAATCAGCATAGGGTTAGCAACAGGGTCTTCAAGTCACCCAAGTGCATCTGTGTAGGGCTGGCAGAATCTTTTTCTACATCTCTGCTAGAATCACAAATGACTTTTACTTCTTTTTCATGGACATTTGAATATAATTCCAGTGCCCATTATTCATCCTTTCACAGTTGGGGAAACTGAGGGATATCTGAGAAAGACTTTAGAGGTAACATCATCCAGTCTCCATTTAAATAAGTAATTTTATGCTAACATTTTTTTTTCAAAGTAACACAACTATCTGTTGACTGAAAATTAACTAGAAACCAGTTTTCTTGGTCACCTTATGACTTTTTATCTCTTTATGTGCCTCCTTATCTTGGACTGTGTGATCTTTTCTTGATTTCAACCCATTAATTCATTACACTCTACATTGTGAGCTCCTTGATGCTTTTATAAATACATTTTTTAGTATCTTGTCTTGATCTTTTTATTTTCTTCAGCAGGAGGGTTGATTAAATTTGCTTATCTCGCCATCAACAAAAGCAGAATGTTTCCAATATCAAAAACAATTAGGTCAGAAGACAATAAAAGTAATGCTTTCAACTCCTAGCCCATTTCCTTTCACCATTACCTTTAGACTTTCAATCACAATAATTCTTTTTATTTAAGCATAAAACATAAATCCTAAGTTCACAGTATGGTCAATTAGCAAGAAAACATCTACTGACCCCAGGTTTACAAGAACCCTATTAAAACCATTTTTTAAATACGTTAAAATGAGGTCTGCTTTCCCAGCCAGTGATATCTATCTTTTACCATAGATTTGTATTTAACAAAATGTTTCCCTCTATACCTGATCTAGGGGAAATTATAATATTATGTAGACTATTTTCCTCTGCAGACTTTGATCTGCAGACTTCTCTTTGTTATTTTCCTTTTCCTTCTCAGATTCCCAGAGAAATCAGAATGCTAGCTGGTGAGGTTTTGGTGTCTCTAGCTGCACATGATTTCAATTCTGTGATGTACGAAATCCAGAGTAACTTCAGGATTCTAGAGCTCCCAAATGAATTCGTGGTGCTCTCCCTGGCTGAACTGGCAACCAGATACGGTATAAAGAGAACATCCTATTCACTTTACCTAGGAAACAACTACCTCTGATCAATAGTCTAAAACCCAAATGAGAGAAAATGGCAGAAAGGAGAGCATCTCTATCTACTATAGAGAGTTAACTGGGACATATGGGTGGATATTTATGAATGTTCATGAGCCTACTCACCTGCCATTAGTCCAGAATGCAGTAAATTTGACCTGACTCCCATTTTCAACTTCCCCTGCATTTGGCTTTCATTTCGCAGAAGCACATTTTCCAAAAGGCATATTCTGCAAACCAATGAACACTTGTAAAGATTTCTACCATTTGTTTCTGTACTACTTCATTTAACAGATATTATTGAGCACCCCTTAAATTTGCTGAGCCTAGTTTTCAGTGAATAGCGTGTACAGCTTCTGAAAATTTGTTTTTTTCTGTTATGTTTGATAACATGTATTAAAATGCAACTTTTGAGAAAAATAAAAAAAGAAAAAAAAATTTGCTGAGCCTTGGGAATACAGGCAAAGTTGGGTGGGAGATATTGATATTCAGAAAACAATTATCCAAATAAGCAAGAGCCACTGAACAACAGGTACGAGTACCTGTATAACCAGTACCTTCTTTCAAGATACTAACTACAGCCTGGCATTCAGGTGGTAAAGGAAAGGATGGAGGAGAATATCTTCCTCCTAAACGTTACCTGCCTCCTCCTTGCAGCTTTGACATGCTTGTCACTGCTGCAAGGAGAAGTCACAGAGCCCCCACGTTAGAAAATGAGTCACACCTTTCTCCTCTCACCCGCTTCACTGCAGTGTCCCAAAGTATTCCCTTCATGATGATGACCTTGCTCACCATGCAGACTATGCTCAGGCTGGCCGAGGATGAAAGTATGAAGCAAACTTTCTGTATCGGTGGGTATACCTGTGATTTCCTCTTTGCTTAAGATGGACTACAACCTGTCTTACACATTGAACAAAAGTCTTATTTTTCCTCTTACTCTATTGTCTTTTCTAATACTAATGGGTGCCATTTATTGAGTGGAAGGTCCTCTGCAGGCAGTTCTCTCACTCAGTCCTCACAACAGTTCTACAAAGTAAGTACCGTCATCCCATTGTGCAGAATCAATCAGTTCTTCTAAGACAGTGACACAGTCGATGACATGTATAGGTGGCGTTCACCTGGGTCTACATGACCACCCAGACTCATCTGTATACTGTTCTGTACAGCCTCTTCTTCCAGCATTTTTCTTCAATCACATTTTCTCTTCAATGATTATAAGCACTTACCAGCTCTTGGCAGTAAGTTAATTTGTGAATGATTATAATCCAATAATAAAAAGTAAACAAAGTAACTGAAATACAAGCAATCATAAAATTGAGAAAAAAATAAACAGACAAACTCTGGTCATAAAGGCCCCCTACCTAAATCTGTAATACATCTACAGTAATCAAGAGTCTACAAAAGAACATACACTTGCTTGAATTCTTGGGGTGCAGAGGGAGGCTTCTTGGATAAGTCTAGAAACCCAGATTCTTGTCTCTGTGCAGTCACTGACCCACACCAGGTGACACTGCCCTTCTCTCAGCCCCAGTTTCACTTCTAAAAAAAATCAGAAAAAGTGATTGTTAGGATCCCTTCCACTTCCACATACTGTAACACTACTATTTTATAATGTCGAACAGCCCATGATGTCAGAAAGGCCTTCTTTACCTGTCAACCAAGCCCTTTCTCTTCCATTGTGTCTATCTCCTCTTTATCTGTCCTCAAGGAAGGTGCTATTTTTATCTGATACATATTGAGAATTTACTGCCCTGGGTATTTATTGTAAGATTATTGTTTCATTTAACCTTCATAGCAAATCCATTAGGTGGGTAACACTTTTTTCTCCATTTCACAGATGATAAAATTGAGACCTAAGTTAAATAACTGGACTGTTAGACAAACAGCAGCACATGGCAGAGCTGAGTAAATCAACCATGGCAGTCTGATCCAAGAATTTGAGCAATTGACCTAGATGTATTTATGCCAGATTCCACTTTCTATTACTTTTATTATCCCTACTACAGTCGCAGCTAACACTATGTAGTTGCAAATAGACTTTGGAGCTTCTACCTCCAATATTAACAACAAATAATGTAAGGGGAAAATCATCATGGCAATTGAGACAATTCTGTGTTTGCACTATAAATTTACCTAAGTGCTCTTTGATCGTACAGCAACTCTTTGCCTGAATGCCACTAAAGAAATGATAAAATTTAATAACCATTCATCCATTTATCCATCCATCCATCCACATTGAAGCATTCTACCAATCAGCAAATATGCAGATATTTTGTTGACTGCTTCAAATACCATGAACCAACAGAGTGCCATCTTTTCTGTCTTGTTGCTCACAGGCCAGTGTAGATGTCCCTCTCCCTCCTTCTCCCCCGCCCCCACACACAAACAAAAAAATAAAATCATGATAAAACGTAGTCAGAAATTCTCAAAAGGAGTTTGGAAGGAATGCGAATTAATCTGTAATTGGCCAGCTCAGTGCTTTGTCCAGCGTATTCTTCGCACATGAAGGTATCCTAAAGGAAGTGAACTATGAATTTTTGTTGTGTTCTAATGAAATGGGTAGCATGAGGGCTAAAGGAAAAATATTTTAAGTTGCTGTATTTGATGCAAATGGAATAGTAGATCAAATGATTTTTTTAGATATTTTTATTGTCAAAGGCTATCTATTTTTTTAAATTTATATATGGTGCTGAGGATTGAACCAGTGCCTCACACACACTAAGCAAGTTCTCTACCACTGTGCTACAGCCCCAGCCCCTCAACTGATATTTTTCTAAGTCCAAGATGATCTTTTTATTTTATTGAAGTAAAACAAATACAGAAAATCATACAGATTAGCTGTGTTCAGCTTATTCATGTGACCAATATTCATGTCATGAAATGGGACATTATTAGTGCCAAGAAGCCACACTCATGTTTCTTCCTAAATCCTAACTTCTAGCACCAGTAGTTTCATCTGTTTGTAAGACTCATATTATTCTGGATAACTGTAGTCCATCTTTTCTGTATTCTCTTACATGTCTGTACTATAATTTGCTTTTCCATTCTACCTATTGGTATAAATTTTGACCATACATTCTTATACAAGATTTTCTGGTATATATATTTTATTTTATATGCATATAAAATGACTTTATCTGCAGACTAGAATTGATGGGTCATATAGAATGAATGCATATTCACCTTTGGTCTATAGTGCCAAAGAGTTTTCCAAAGTGCTTATACCAATTCAACTCTCACCAGCAGTATGTAAGAATACCAGATACACTTCAGACCTGCAATACTTGTCATTGACTATATTAAATATTATCCACTCTGGATAGTGTGTTGTCATTTTTCATAGCAGTTTTAATTTGTATTTTACTAACTTGACTGAACATTTTATATATGTTCATTTGGTGCATTTGTAAGATTGCGTATAAACTATTATATATTTTCTAATTATCAGTACTCTCTTCACAAGTTATTTTATAGTTCTTCCCTTTCTTATATTTTCTCAGTGTGTGGTTATATTTTTTATTCTATTTTATTTGCACTTGTATTTTCTTAAGTTGGCTGCAAAAAGTTCCCTTGAGTTGAAGTGGATTCCCTTTTTTTTTTTTTTTCCTATCTGTTGTCTCGAGTTCTGGGTTCTATATTATAAATCCCCATTTGGAATACAGAAGCTCTTTGACTTATGATGGGGTTATGTCCTGATAAACTGAAGTGGAAAATATAAGTTGAAAATGCATGGAACACACCTAATCTATGTGGATGTATTTTTTTAAATGTAGCCCTTGAGAAGTTCAGCAAGGCCATTTACAAGTATGTCAACCACTGGAAAGACTTCCCCTATCCCAGATTGGATGCCAACCGACTGTCTGACAAGATCTTCATGCTGTTCCGGTATATAATGGAGAAATGGGCCCCCAAGGCCTCCCACCCGCAGGTGAGTGCAGCCTTTGGAGACCTCAAGCTGGGTCTCCCTCTGTGCTGTTACAGTCTTTCCAGTCTAGGTCTAAGTTGTATTCTATTTAGGTCTCTCTGTGGTAAAATATAAAAGGTCAAATACATGGCTACCTTCTCTAGTTCAGTTTCTTTTCTAAACTTTAACTTGTTAAGGCATTTTTTAAAAATACCCTAAGGTAGTTGAATCATTATCAAGTGTAGAACTTTTTGAAGTCTCTCTCTTTGTAACATGGTAACTGAGCTTTGTTCTTTTGGACACTATTGGTTGTATTTTTTGAGGCTAATCAGATCTTTCAATGTTTCCATCTATTTCAAATCACTATCTAGTCATTCTTTCATCTAGTATTTATTAAATCTCCATGGCATGCCAGATACTATCCCAGAACTGAGGATATAGCAAGGATTGAACAGACCAAAACTACGTTCTTGTGAAACTGATATTTCAATGTGTAAAGAGAAGAAATGAGTAGAATAGAGAGAATGTGAGCTATTTCACATCTTATATATCATAACCCATATGTGAGCTGAGCTACTAACTGGGAAAACAACAGGCTGCAGAAATTTCCAGTGTCTGTGAACATCATGATTAAATAAAATAACATCTAAAGAATGTACTAGGCTATGTCAAAATACCACAATGCCCTGTAGAGAACAGATTAAAAAGTACATTCACATATATAATCCCATCCTTACCTTGCTTAATTGCTATAATTTTTAAGTAGGCTAAATTATATTGAATTTAGGTCCCTCTATTGTTGTGTTATAAAAGGTTTGATACTGAGCTACATTCTCGAGTTCAGTTTCTTTTCTACACTTTAAGCTATGAGAGCATTTATTTTTTAACAACCTGCATTGGCTAAAACATTAGCAAACATAGAACTTTTAAAATATTCTGTGGAAATCTTTTCTTGAAGGTATCTGCAAAACAAAATCCAGCAGGTCCATTGGATGGCTATTCTCTATTCTTCCCAGAGGAAGAGCCAGGCAAATGGAGAAGAGGGTACATAGTGAGGGAGCACATAGAGAAGGCACTGGTGAAACACAGCATTGGAACTGAGCCTTGCAGTCCATGAGGTTGTCCACAGGGAAGGTGCATTCCCTGAAGAGGGAACCAAATCCACCAGAGTAAAGGCTACATGCCTACTTCAGTGAGCGTAGTGGGAGAAAGGGAGTTGGAGGGAAGACAGAAGACATAAAGCAGAAAGAAATGAAACCAGAAAGGTGGTCCAGCCACATTATGAAAAGACTGGCATGTTACGCAGGATCGGGGACTTTTTTCAAGAAATGAGAAACTTTTAAGTTTTTAAATCAAGGATTGGAATACTAGGGAAAAATATCATTGTAATATCCATGTTAAAGATGGATCCAGAATAGGGATGGATTAAGGCAAGATCATAAATGGTAAGAGGATCAGCTAATGTAGTGTCAGTGATCTTGATAAATGAAGCCAGACGCTGAAGACGAGACTCAACAGGAATTGGCATGAATTGAATGCTTTTCATGGAAAAAATGGAGACACATAGTGTGTTTCCTAGATTTCTGAGTTGAGTGATCTTGGTGCCATGAATTTAGAAAAGGAAAACGAGAGAAAGAACAAATTTGGGACTAAGGTAGACATTTCAACGTGAATGTCTCTGGTTCATCCAAGTGGAGATATTAGTAATTTAGGGGATATTCAGATTGGAGAAAAACAGAAACTGGTTGCATAGATATTAGTATCATCATTATAGATAGGGCTGGTCAAGGAGAGTATGTAGAGTGGGAAGTGCCAAAAAATAGACTTCCAGGAGAAAGCAAAGGAAGGACTCATCACAGGAAATTGAGAATTGTACTGGAGGAGTAGGAGAACAAAGTAGGTCGAGATCTCAGAAACTAAGAAAGAAGAAATTTTTAAGAAGAATAAAGATCTAGAGTCTATTGTTATGGTGTTCAATCAAGAAAAGTCTTGAAAAATATCTGTTGCATTGAAATGTTTGGTAGAAGAACAACCACCTAACTGATCTTTTTGTATGCAGGATTGAACCCAGGGGCACTTAACCACTGAGCCATATCCCCAGCCCATTTTAATTTTTATTTTTTAATTTTATTTATTTATTTTTTTTTTTTGAGGCAGGATCTCACTAAGTTACTTAGGGCCTTACTAAGTTGCTGAGGCTAGCTTTAAACTTGTGATCCTCTGCCTCAGCCTCCCAATCGCTGTAATTACAGGCATGCACCACCACACTCAGCTTGATATGGTCTTGAATAGAATAAATGGTTATTGTTTTGAACTGATCTGCTTTACAATAAAATTTAGCCAATACAAAAAAATTATCATATAATATTAGCTAGATAAAGTAGCCTATAGAATTATATAGTTAAGAATTATTTTTCACAATGAAACTTTTGAGAATATAATATAATATTACATTTCTTTCTGAGAAAGAAACCAGAAAGTCAATATCATTCAGAATGTCTCAAAAAAATAAAGTACCTAGGGGCTAGGGTTGTGGCTCAGTGGTAGAGCACTTGCCTAGCATGTGTGAGGCACTGGGTTCGATTCTCAGCACCACATATAGATAAATAAAATGAATGTCCATCAACAACTAATAAAAAATATTTTTAAAAAATTCATTTAAAAAATAAATACATAAATAAAGTACCTAGGAGTAAACCTAACCAAGGAAGTGAAAAACGTCTACAGTGAAAATAATAAAACACTGAATAAAGAAATCAAAATAGGCATTAGAAGATGGAAAAACCTCCCATGTTCATGGGTTAGGAGAAATAACATTGCTACAGCAGCCATACTACCAAAGCAATCTACAGATTCAATGCAACTTCCATTAAAATATCAATGTCATTTTTCACAAAACTAAAAAAAAAATTCTAAAGTTTATTTGGAACCAAAACAGATCCCAAATAGCCAAAGCAATCCTTAGCAAAAAGAGAAATGCTGAAAACATCACAATTCCTGGATTTCAAAATATACTGCAGAGTCATAGTAACAAAAACAACATGGAATTGGCATAAAAACAGGCACAGCCAATGGAAGAAAATGGAGGACCCAGAAATAAACTCACACATATATAGCAATATGATTCTTGACAAAGATGTCCAAAACGTGTGTTGGAAAAAGATAGCCTCTTCAACAAGCAATGCTGGGGAAAGTGGATATCCATCCTTAGTAGATTGAAACTAGATCCCCATCTCTCACCCTGTACAAAAATTAATGAAAATGGATCAAAGACCTAAGGTAAGATCTGAAACTGCAAGGCCACTAGAGGAAAGCATAGGAAAAACACTTTAAGATACAAGCACAGGCAATAATTTCCTGACTCAAACTCAAGAAATGGTTCAGGAAATAAAGGTAAGAATTAACAAAAGCAATTACATCAAAGTAAAAAGGTTCTGTACAGCAAAGTCAACAATCAACAGAGTGAAGAGACAACCTACAAAGTAGGAGAGAACCTTTGCTCATTATTTATCTGATAGAAAGTTAATATCCAGAATATACAAAGGACACAAAAAACAACATCAAAAGAACACTAATCCTGTTAAAAAGCAGGTAAATTATCTGAATAGACACTTCTCAAAAGAAGTACAAATAGACAATAAATATATGACAAAAAAATGCTTAACATCTTTAGCCATCAAGGAAATGCAAATCAAAAGTACACTGAGAGTCCACCTCACCCCAGTCAGAATGGCTATTATCAAAAACAAAAAACAAAAAATTCTGGAAAGGATATGGATAAAAAGGAATCCTTAGATACTTTTGATGCAACCTAGTATAACCACTATGGAAAAAAATTATGGAGATTTTTCAAAAAACTAAAACCAGAACTACCATACAATTCAGCTATACTACTCCTGGGTATATACCCCAAAAATGAAATCAGCATACAAAAGAGATATCTGCATACCTATCTTTATTGTGGCACTGTTTACAATAGTAAAGTTTCACACTCAGCCTAGGTGCTCATTAAAGATGAATGCATTTTTTAATGTAGTATACATATATGATGGAATGTTGTTCAGTTCTAAAGAATAAAATCATTTCATTTGCAGGAAAATGTATGGAACTGGAGGTCATCATGTTAAATGAAATAAACCAGACACAGAAAGACAAGTAGCACATTTTCTCTGTATGTGGAAAATTAAATGAAGAATAAGAAGAGGATGAAGGGAAAGAAAGAAGGAACTATCAAGGAAGGGGGTTGGGGGAGGATTGGAAGGGGGAGTAGTAGGGAAGCTAGATATGATTAAAATGCCATATGTGTATGTATGGAAATGTCACAGTGAAACTCATTTGGTTTGCACAATTTATAGGAGTTAACATAATGAAAATTGTTTGAAAAAATGGTGTAAGATTTTTTATTATATACATAAAAAATAAATGAAAGAATAGGTAAAATAAACAAAAAGCATATTAAGCCAGACGAAGACACATCAAGGAAAAAAAACTTCAGACCACTATCCTTGATGAATATAGATGCAAAAGTTTTAATAAAATACTAGCAATTCCCATACAAAAACACTTTAAAAAGATAGTGCACCACAATCAACTGGTTTCATCCCAGGATGCGAGGTCGGTTCAACATATAGAAATCAATAAATGTAATTCATCACATAAATAGGCTTAAAGAAAAGAATCACATGTTACCTCAATAGATGCAGAAAGAACATTTGACAAAATGCAGCACCCATTGATGTTTAAAACACTAGAAAAAAATAGGGATAGAAGAAATATACTTAAACATATACAACCAACTTAAGGCCAACATCATTCTAACCAAAGAATAACAGAAAGCATTCCCTCTAAAAACAGGAACAAGGCAGGCAAGGATGGCCTCTTTCACTACTTCTTTTCAATATACTCCTTGAAACTCTAGCCAGAGCTATTATAGAGATGAAAGAAATTAAAGGGATATGAACAGGAAAAGAAGAACTCAAACAATAGATCCAAAAAATTCCATCAAAAACTTGTAGAACTAATAAATGAATTCAGCAAAGTAGCAGTATATAAAATCAGCACCCAGAAATCATATGCATTCCTTCCTATACATCAGTGATGAATCCACTGAAAGAGAAATTAGGAAAATTACTCCATTCACAATAGCCTCAAAAAAAATAAGATATTTGAGAATCAATTGACCTATCCAAACAGGTAAAGGACCTATACAATTAAAACTACAGAACACTAAAGAAAGAAATTTAGGAAGACCTTAGAACATGGAAAGACCTCTCATGTTCTTGGATAAGCAGAATTAATATTGTCAAAATGACCACATACCAAAAGCCTTATACAAGGTTAATGAAATCCTCATCAAAACTCCAATGACATTCTTCATAGAAAAAGCCATCATGAAATTCCTCTGGAAAAATAAAAGGCCCAGAATGGTCAAAGCAATCCTTAGGGAGAAAAATGAAGCAGAAGTCATCATAACACCAGACCTCAAATTATAGTACAGAACCATAATAACAAAAACAGCCTGGTACTGACACCAAAATAGGCAAGAAGACCAATGGAACAGAATAGAAGACACAGAGACAAACCCACAAAAATACAGTTACTTCATACTAGACAAAGTTTCCAAAAACATACATTGGAAAATTGATAGCATCCTCCAAAAATGGTGCTGGGGAAACTGGAAATCCACATGTAGCAGAATGAAATTTAACCCCTATCTCTCACCTTGCATGAAACAACTCAAAGTGGATCAAAGACCTAGAAATTAGACCAGAAATCCTGCACATACTAGAGGAAATGTAGGCCCAACTCTCCACTATGTCAGCTCAGGAACTAACTCCCTTGATGACTCCTAAATCACAAGGAGTAAAATCAATAATCAGTAAATGGGAATTCATCAAACTGAAAAGCTTCTTCACAGCAAAGGAAACAATCAAGAATGTGAAGAGAGAGCCTACAGAATGGGAGAAAATCTTTGCCATCTGCACCTCAGATAAGACATTAATTTCCAAGATATATAAAGAACTCCTAAACACCAAAAAAGCAAACAACCCAGTCAATAAATGGGCTAAGAAACTGAACAGACACTTCAGAGAAGAAGAAATACAAATTGTCAACAAATATATGAAAAAATGCTCAACACATACAGCAATTAGAGAAATGAAAATTAAAACCACACTGAGATTTCATCTTACTCCAGTCATAATGGCCATTATCAAGAAAACAAATAACAATAAATGTTGACAAGGATAGAGGGAAAGGTACACTCACAGATTTTGGTGGGACTGAAAATTGGTGCAACCACTCTGGAAAGCAGTATGGAGATTCCTCAAAAAACTAGGAGTGGAATCACCATATGACTCAGCTATTCCAATCCTTAGTATATATCCAAAGGATTTAAAATCAGCATACTACAGTGACACAGCTACATCAATGTTGAGCAGCCCAATTTATAATAGCTAAGCTCTGGAACCAACCTAGGTGTCCCTCAACAGATGAATGGATAAAGAAAATGTGGTATTTATACACAATGAGACATATTATTCATCCATAAAGAAAAATTAAATTATGGCATTTGCCAGTAAATGGATGGAACTGGAAACTATCATGCTAAGTGAAATACGCCTACACCAAAAAAAAAAAAAAAAGGTTGAATGTTCTCTCTGATATGTAGATGCTAACCCATAAAAAGAGAGGCAGGGGAGGGGAAGTACAGAAGTTCATTGGATTAGACAAAGATTAAAAAGGGGAACAGAGGGAAAAATGGAAAAGGAAAGACAGTGGAATGAATCCATAATAGTTTTTCTATGAACATATATGAATACAACATATTGGATTCCACCATTGTGTGCATCCACAAGAATAGGGTCCTAATTAGAATAAGATATATTCCATGCTGGTATGATTTTATCAAAATTATTCTACTGTCATGTATAACTAAAAAGAACCAATAAAAATTTTTTAAAGTTTAAAAATGAAATATACCAAAGTGTCACATATTGTTGTCATGGCTACCGTTTTCTTTTTGCCTAATATTTGTGATATCTAAATTTTTATAATCAAAAGTTATTACATTTATAAGTTGTACTCTGCAAGTTGTTCATTTTCATAGTCAAGTGGAGAGGAAATCATAGTAGTTTGAGAAGTAATGGGAGGTGGGAAGTGAAGATAGGACATATATCCCACTCCTTCAAAAAGTTTTATTCCAAGAAAGGGAAAGAGAGAGGAAATTAGGTGGGGCTAACAGTAGTGGGTCAAGGTGATGTGGAGTCACTAAATATTTCTTAAAGGAGGGAAAATTTCAATTCATTAATATATAAAAGAAAATGACTATAAGGGATTAAAGAAAGAGAGGAGAAGGACACGTATTACAATGAGTGTCAAGGTAGATATAGATGTAGATTTAAATATTTCTCTAACCCATGCAATGGACTTCACTAGTGAATTTTAAAAAGATTTTTACAGGAACTCTTCTTGCCTGAAAGCATCAAGTAAAGATTTTGGGGGTCCTCTAAAGCTCCCGATTACCCTGGATATGTATAAAAAGTATAACTATGTGTTAAAGATGGTATATTTTGCTGCTTCTTCAGACTTTGGCCATAGTTAAGTTCCACGGCCCCGCTGTGAGCCTGCTGCTACACCGGGAAGACTTCAATGAATTTGCCCTAAACCAAGTATACTGGCTCCTGAACCAGTATAAAGATCGAGAGATTGATTTCCACATCACTCAGGTAAGAGCCACCTCCTAAAGGAACTGAATCAGAATAGATCTGCAACACCTCTGAGGACATTGAATCTCAAAGGTCCTATGGAACCTAAAAACCAAATGCCGAATGTACTCATTGATAAGTGGATGCTGATCCATAATGTGGGAAAGGACATGGGAACAAAGGTGGATCTCCGTTCACAGGGGTGTAAGGGGGGAGGGGGCATGGGGACAGCAAGGGTGATGGAATATGATGGTCATAATAACCCTAACTTTATGTATGACTGCATATATGATGTGATTCTATACAA
>PVHX01016117.1:0-44332 GCA_004024805.1 Geosciurus inauris
AGGTCAGAAGCAAGGGCTGGATATGAAGACACCACAAAATGTGATCACAAAAGCAGCACGGAAATATACTTCAAGTCGTCGGCTTCTTGCCACACATGTGATGTAAATTTCACAAACCCCAAGAGAGAATGTCAGCTGTGCAGCTACAGCACATATTTTAACAGGTCTTCCAGACTGGAGACAAAAAAGTTTTCTTCCTTCCTTGACGTTTAAGATGGAAGTCTTGATCAACTTTGAGAAAGAACAAGAAAGGATGCACCCAAGACATCAGGACACAAATTAAGATTAAGAGATATGTTTAAGGAATAGGAAAAAACTGAAATAAAAAGTAACTAACAAAATCTAACAAAGTCCTTGAGAAAATTAAGCTTGACCAACATTCTATGTATCTTCCAGGAAGAAAACTCAAGTCTGTATCACATGATTTACTGCTCAAACATTTTTCCCCGATTGAGACTACTCATTATTCTCCAGTGCAATCAAATGTTTTCCAAAATAGATCATGACCTAAACAGAAAATAAGTCCTTACACATTTCAGATGAGTGTGATGATATAGAACATAATAAAATTAACAGAACAATTATTTGCAAATACGAAACAAAATGAAAATTTAGTAAAATAATTCTAGATAAAGCATGAGTGGGAAAATACACGTTAGAACATATTTTGAGTGAAATGAAAATGAAATTGTAATAGGAAACTTTGTGATGTAGCTAAAGGAGAATTTAAATGCAATTATAATTTAAATGTATATGTCATAAAATAGTATAGGTTAAAATACATAATCTAAGCTTCGGAATCAGAAACTAGAAAAGAATGACAAGTCAAGCCCCTTGTAATTATGAAGCAAAATCTTAGAGAATAGAACAAAAAGGTAGGAATGAAAAATTTGGGGTAGGGTAAAAATAAGGATCATAAACTGTTAACACTATGTTGATCATCTGATTGATGCAGGAGTAATAAACTAGTATTACAGATTAATATGCAGAATAGAATGAAAACTGCCTTAAGTAATTGGTATCATACTCTTGCAAGCAATATTGGAAAACATAATCACATTACAATGTAGTAAATGAGGAAAATACTTTGCATCTAGAATTAATATGCAGTGATATACTCAAGACATATTTGAGAATAGACTAAACTACATTTGGGAAAAGCAAGAACTTGCATGCCACTAAAACTTTTATAAGGAAAGCAATACTAAAAGTATTGACTTTAGAATATATTTTGACGTCATATAAAAATAAGAATAACAAATGGTTATCCTTTTGAATAAGAAATTTGCATAAGATATAAGGAATATCAGTAACAAGAAATACCAGGATATTATAGCACAGGAAGACAGAGCAATCAGAGATAAGATCTTCAAACAAAACACCTGAAGAAACAGTAGTTAAGAATCTGGGAAATATTAGCATAAGCATATATTTCCAGGTATTCAGGCTAAAGAAGGGGACAATTAAAATCTTTGGAAATATTCATACATGCATACATCATAATTTGAACGATTTCACAGAAAGGAAATCCATTCTTGGTACATGATTTTTTAGGTATCTCCCCCAACTGCCAGAAATATCTTTAAACATATCAAAAATTTTGAAAAATAGTAGAAACAGTACATCTGAAATCTCAATGAAACAGGAATTTAGAGTAGCAGCTTTTGTTTTGATGACGCTTGCTAAGACTTACAAAACTTGAACTTCAATTTCATGGCTTTTCAGAAAATTGGAGAGGAACATAGATGTGCCACTACAATGTGGGTGACTCTTACAGATAAACAGAGACCAAAATCAAGCGCTCAGTATATGATAAAAACTGAAATATATCTTCTCTAGTCCCTGCACCAACAGGAATAAAATAAAAGCTATCCCTGTTGTGAGGAAAGCTTGAGAATAAAAGTGTATCTGAGATGTTACAGCAAAAATATTACTTGTAAGTGCATTTACAAATCAAGTATATGTAATCCAAGTGTTAAAAATACAAATTTTAAATGAAATATAAAATATCAGACAGGGAAAGATCCCTGCCCTGATGCCTAGCATGGCAATAGCTAATCTCTGGTGGAAATTATCTTAAAATTACAACTTAAAGATGAAGATTCCCCAACATGATTTCCTAATAGAGCATATACTTGAAATTTTTTTTAAAAAAGGAAGAAAATAGTAGAAGCAATATCCACATAGTGTAGAAACAGACATAAATATTCATACACTCAAAATAATAAGACACAGAAAAAAACTATGCTTATGGTTCTCATGGAGCAGACAGACAGACACACATACTCAAAAACTATAAATTTTAAAATATTTTCAGGAAATAATTCAATACAATAAAACATAAAAATTCTAAATGTGTAAAAATCTGAAAACAAGAAAAATATATTGGCAATTACAATCTCAGCAAATCCACAACAGATCTTCAAAGTTGTAAAGCCAAAATCGATAGAACAGAAAAGACAAAGCCCCAAGAGACAAAGCCAGGTTCACAGTTGGAGACTTCAGAGTTCACATCTAAGTTACTGATGGAAAAAAATGAGATCAAATCTACCAGTACAGAAGACATACTGTTTTAGTTAGCTTTTTCTCTGCTATGACAAAAAGATCTGACCAAAACCATCATCGAGGAGGAAAAGTTTATGTGAGGGCTCATGGTTTCAAAGGTCTCAGTCCATAGACAGCTGGCTCCTCTCCTGGAGGCTCAAGGTGAGAAAAAAACATCATGGAGGAATAGTGTGGTGGAGGGAAGCAGCTCATGTGATGATCAGCAAGCTGAGAGAGATCTTCACTGGCTGGATACATATACATACCCCAAAGCCACACCCCACATGCCTTCAGCTACCACTCAATTAATCCCATCAGGTGATTAATCCACTGATTGGGTTAAGACTCTCCTGACCCAATCATTTCTTCTTTGAACTTTCTTGTATTGTCTCACATGTGAGATTTTGGGAGACACCACATTTAACCCATAGCACATATGTACCATTTACAATTTACTTCAGGTATTTGATGTTTATAGAAACTCAACCAACAAAAGAATACACAGGGAGCATCCATAAAAAATAGCCAATGTGCTATACCATAAAATCAACAAAAACTGAAAAGACACAAAATAAGTTCTGGTATGTTCTGGTAGGGTAACAGCATTAAACTTGAAGGGATTATTAGAAAGAAACCTGAAAGTTTCCAACAATTTGACAATGAAACACACTTCCAAAAATACCCACATGCCAAAGAAGATTGTATAAGTACATTAGAATATGCCATATTTTGAATTGAATGAAAATGAAAATAATTACATCCTTACATTTGGGAGATGCTAATAGACAGTCTTTTAAGGAAAATTGATCACATTAAATGCTCATGTTATAAAAGAATAGACATCTCAAACAAATCTTGTGAGCTTCTACCTTAAGAAACATGTACAGAAACAAAAAGTGTAAAATAAAATAAACAGGGGGTAGAAGGAATGACAAGTAGTAGGAATAAAATAAAACACATTACAGAAGAAATTCATGAACTTGAGAATAGAAAAATAATAGAAAAAGTTCATTACAGAAAGCTGATTCTTTACAAAGATAAATGCAGGAGCCAGAGTTTTAAAATGTACTCTTTCCCTTGAATCATTCCCCTTGAATCTGGTTATTTAATCAGAAATTAATCTAAATATCTCTCTAAAGTGCCTTACCAGATATAATTAGCTAATCAGAAGATCATAAAATAGGGAGATTTTTATGGATTATCCAAGTGGTCCCAATTTGATTCCTGAACCCACACAAAACAAATTTTTATTTATTTTTAGTTTTTAGAGTTCTATTGGCCACGAGTGTGATTAGCTTGGACTGGTTTCCTCACTATGGGTTTCACAAGGCTACAGTCATGGTGTTAGCCAATTAAGCTTTCTTTAGGAGACTCTTAGAAGAATCCATGTCCAAGCATGCTTAGGTTGGTAGAAATCACTTCCTCTTCCTCAATTCCTCAGGGAATTGAGGTCCCCACTTTCTTGATGGTTGGTTCTTGACTGAGAGGTGACATTATCTTCAAAAGGGCTACCTCTGGTTATTGCATGGTGACCCTCATTTCAGAACTGCTACTGGTGTGCTTCCTGTTTGAGATCTCTCTTATGTCTCCTGCTGCTCTCTCTGAATGACTCTTGACTTCCTCTTTTCCTTATTGTGTTTACATAATATTTGAATTAACTGAAAGATTACAGAAAAACAAAAGCTGTCACATATGGAGTGATATCTTAAAAGGTATTTATTCATACTGCTGATTACAGAGAATTAATGTTACTAATTTATTTTTAGTTTGGTCATTTTATTTTTAATTCTGCTCTTTCAAAATCCAGTACTCACAGATTTGCCATGGTGATTATTCCAAATGCATTGTGATGAAATGAAAGTGATTATACATGAACTGATTTACCTTTCATTTACAAAATCAGCTCATTTTAATGGTTTTGTGTATCATAGTTATACATAATATTGGGGCTTTTATACATTTTTAAAAATATTATTTTTTGGCATGACCTTCCAGTCTAATCAAATTATAGTAGATTTTCCTGTTGGCAGATTCGGTATTTGAGAATTTGAGAACTGCTTAGTGGAGTTTGTTACTTCAAAATAAATACATGAAACGTTAGTGGTCCTTTGTAGATAAGCAGAGAGTAGCAAAATACTTGAGTCAAGCATTCCTTGCTCAAGGTCACAATATGCCTTATTTATTTATTGTTTCAGTTGTTATACTGTAAAGAAAGTGTCCTAGTTGCAATCTATTTAGTGCCACATCTTTCAAATTTTTTGCCTTTTTGTTTTGTCATTTCATTGTTTAAAATGGTACTCAAAAACGGTGTTAAAGTGCTGTCTAGCGTCCCTACGCACAAGGCTGCTATGTGCCTTAACAAGAAAATAACGTATGTTAGGTAAGTCTCCTTTGTACATGAGTTATAGCACTGTTGGTCAAAAGCTCATTTCATGAATCAACAATACCATACATCTAGTAAAAGGAGGAGTGAATTTGTTCTGTTCACGAGGTCACTCTGAAAGGAACAAACCTAACATCTACAGGATATGATGAAGCTATGGAAAAGTTGGAAAAGTTGCTGCATTTATAGATTCATGAGATGGTGACCAATAAAACAGGTTTAGTGGACAACACTGTTGTGAGATTGAAAGCGAAAGAATTTTATGGTTATTTTACCAAGTATCAGGAAAATGTTAGGCCATTCTCTCTAGTGCTAGCTGGCTTGCAGTTTTCAAACCTTTTTTAAAAAAGTGTTGCAATTTATTATGTTATTTAACACCTTTTAATATTGGAGCCAACATAAGTGGACTCACAATAGATCAAGAGTTTGGGTGTACTTTTTAAAATTGACAACTTAAAAAATAATATCCTATATAAAAAATTATAATGCATATTATAGTTTGAGGGGAAAAGAATGTTTCCTTACTTGATGTTTACCAACTCCAAACATTCGATCATGTTGGATTCCAGATATACTAAGAATTATCTTACAAAATTATCTTTTTTCTAAGTAATCTACAAATTTCTCCTCCATTGTATTTATAAGAGCTCTGCTGTACCTGATTGCTGTGTTTAACTATTTGTAAAGTACAACCTTCAGATTTCTTTTGTAGAATCTTTTATTTTGGTCCTGACATTAGTTAATGCCCTAATTGCTTTTCTAAATACCTGTCATTAACAAAATGTATTTTTGTTAGACTCCAAACTAATTTCATGGATATCATAAACCTCCAGATTAGTTAAGGATCCACAATGCTAGGCTTCTTTCTTAATGCATTTGCATGAAATTTTCATTCTTTCCAACAAATAACAACCTGAAGCTATTTTATCCATGAGTAGTTTCTGACTACAGAGAAGAAGATTGTTTTGTTTCACAGATTTAAGTAAGACAGACAAACAAGACAAGGTCAAAGACTGGGGCACAATGCAGTTGCCTATGCCTCACAGTCATTAATAGATGGCAGAGTAACATATCTTGTCTCAAAAGCCTTTGGATGGAGGCAACTTTGCAGTTAGCTACTCTGTAGATCTATTCTGAGGAGTGACTGCCACCCCATTCCCCCACTCTCAGACTTTAAAAAAGAAACAAACATTTCAAATTGTATTTGAGAGGTTGATGCTCCTCTATTAATATTCTAACTTGCTCTTTTCTCATTAGTTCCAGAAGAAGGGTAGGGCAACCTGAAGGTTATTAGGTGCTCATTAAGAAAAACCTTTAATGAAATCAACCGGGGGCAAAAAAATAATGGTACTCAGAATTGTGACACAATATTTAATGATCTTAGTCCACAAGTTGATGTTAAGCAAGAGTTTTTAAAGCATCATGCTCCATCAAGATATCAGAAAGTAATTAAAAGATAGTTACAGTAGTGTCATTTTTCACTTCTCAAGAGATCATGGAGAAATTAGAAAGCGGAAGTGAAGTAATTTTTAGACTTATTTAAGTTTAAGCTACGTAAATCAAAGACTAAACTTGCAATCCCTAAACTTTCTCCCTAGCACTTGATATTCTGTCTAAAATATCTAAATCTCATTGATTTCCTCAAGGGTCAAAATTATTTTTGTCCTAATTTTAAACCAAGGTTTGATTGTAAGTGGACAGCAAAAGAACCACAATATCAACTATTTAACATATGATGTGTAAAATCATAGAAAAGAAAATAACATCCCTCAGTTTCTGCTTTCTATCTATTGAAACTAAAGGAAAAGGGGTAGCATATGGAAGGCAATATGTCTCAATAAGGACTAAGATTCACCATAGAGAGGATCGTTTCCTCTGAGGAGGGAGGTAATGAGTCATACCATATTGAGAATGGATCATTAGTTACTCTTCAGTTAATGCCCATAATGTACAACCCTATGGTCCCCACCCTTGCTATATACCAAACCCACCCCCTCAGAGTCCATTTTATTAAAAGGACAATCGGGACAAAATTGCTACTCTAGTGCCCCATTTATTCAGAGAGCACTAGTATTCCTTTATTTCAGCTTCAAGTTTATTACTGGATTCACAGTTTAGATGCAAGCTGTTAACTGTATATTTCCTGAATTAACTTTTTTGAGATATTCATTGTTATCCCGATTATTAGGATATTCTCCATTCAAGCAATACCACATAAGACTATAGTTTAATAATCCCCAAAGACACTTGGATGCATAAGTAATAAGTGAAGTTACTGCCAGTTGAAGAATATCTGAAGGACTAAAGCTCTAAAATGCAATTTCTTAGTGTCTTATAAATGGATGATAAAATGATTAAGGATAAAAGTAATATATTAGTCCCCAGTAACTATTTATACATGTCACATGTGGCTTCTAAGAATTAACTATGATTAGATTAACATTTCTCCTCTTAAGACAAAAATAATTTAAGGTGCTTATAATACATGCCATTAGCAGTGCTAAAGACAAATCCAAAAATAATTTGATTTGTTTGTAATTTATTTCAAGCACCTTCATTCTATAACTGATCTGATATCTTATATCAATATGCTTTGTGTGAAATTCAATATTATTTTTTAGCTTCTAGGATCAATAAGCTCAAATTAGATCATCTAAAATAGAAAGAAAATCAGTATTCTGGTAACAGACTGTGGAAACATTGCTTACAAAAGCACTATGAGAGAGTTATAAAGATCCTATACTTCTTAATGCTTTGAATGGTTCACCTTTAATTGCACATACATGAGAGTTGTTTTGCTAAATTTAAAAAATATTTTGGAAATTAATTATATTATTCTATTGCAAACAAATCACTGTTCCGTGGTCACTTTGAAACAGATCAAAGCTTCTGCTGCTGTTTCATGAAAGTTAGAAGTCCTATACTAGTTTGTCCATAAAGATGCGTGATATTTATCATATTTGAAGATCAAAAGCAACAACTATAATGACAAAACAATCCCCACTGTAATGCAAAGCATAAATATTTCTTGTAAAAGTAGAATAGTGGGTATAATAATCTACCCCCACAACTCATGTTTACCCAGAACTATGTTGAGAATGGATCACCTGTGAACTTATTTGAAAATATGGCTTTCACAGATGCCATTTAGGTAAGGATTGAGATGAAATCATAATGGATTAGGGTAGATCCTAAATACAACGAGTGCTCTTAAAAGAAACAAAAGGGCACAGAGACACAGCAGGAGAGGGAGGGAATGTGAAGACAGAGGCAGAGATTGGGATGTGGTTCCCACTAGCACCTGGGCCCCTAGAGGCTGGAGGAGACAAGCAGTGATCCCCACTAGTGTTCTCTGAAGAAGCATGGCTCTGCTGACACTGATTTCAGATTTCGAACCTCCAGTAGTGGAAGGGAATATATTCTTATTGTTTTAAGCATCTAGATTTGTAAAAATAATGTATTACAGCAGTCCTGGGGATGTAATACAAGTACAACTCATAGCAGCATTTCCAGTCCTTACAAGCCAAAAGGGGTCATTGTTACCTTGAAGACGTTTCAGTGAGTTTTTTAAGAAAACTGATTCTAAAATAAAGTCATTAAAATAAGGTTAAGTAGATTTATGAAATAAAGTTGAGTTATAATTTGGATACATATAAATGTATAAATGCAAATATATATAATATCTAAAGAATGTACAAAATGTAAAGGGTATTATAAATGCAAGTATCATTGAGAATAAGAGAAAAATGAGAATAGTTTTTGAAGGCAATAGTGAATTTTCTAGTTAGATTTTTAAAAGCCAAAGAACTCTTGATTGGAAAAAAAAGGTTAAAAGTTACCTCATTTCCTATTTCAGTGTCTAATCAGATACTTCAATCTTATCTTTATAATTCTTTTCAAAGTTTCTTCAACTTCTCTTTTGCACAAGTTAATGGTAGAAAAATCATTCCATTTTTAGACAAACTTGTCAGTGTTTTTTTTCATTATAAAAATTCCAACCCTGTTCTGCATGGAAGTTCTTCAAATACTCATGTCTAAATCAGGCAAAAATTCATATTTCCTTCTAAAATTCTGATATGATATGATTCATTTTCTAGACTTCTCTTCAACCAAATCAAAATCTTATGGAAACAATATGACTCATCTGTGGATTTCTTAAAATAAGAATTCCCAAATTAAGCACTATTCTTTTGATACTTCCAATCTAAGTAGTAAAATTAGCATGGCTTCAGTATATAGTATCTTTATATTACTTCAGATTAAATTGCATTAGCATTGTTTACAGCAAAGTTATTACTATAAGGCCAACAACAGTAGTGCTCAATGTTTCATGTGACTGCCTAAGTCACTTTTCCCTTAAATATAGTTTTTCAAACTTAAGAGCAACACTTCACATCTATCTTATTTTTTTATCTTGTTTTATTCTAAGGGATCTCCATATCTTCTTTTAACCTTACTGATTTTGTAATGAAAAATGTCTGTTGCTGTCTTTTTTGTTTGCTTTATCAAAAGGTAGAAGCATGTCTTCTATTTTAAACATAATTATAATATTATTAATTTTCCAATAACATTTCCATTAAGCTAGAGCCTATATTAATCTAGAAATACTAATGGGAACGAGAATCCAAACCATTTTATAATGTAAACAGCTCTAAAACTAAAATGGTTGAGAACTGCTGCATTTGTACAGTATCTAATGATATATGTAATATTGAAAAGTTAGGTAGTTTTGTTTCTCTTTTGGGAGAAACAATATAGTTGAAACTTGAATTAAATCAGAGTCTATTCATTACTTATTTATTTATTGTTTATTAGTTCCTAAAGCCTGCCAGTTTCAACATAAATTTCCAAATCATTGAAATATGGGAACAATTCATGTGTCAAAAAATCTGTGAAGAAATGTATAATTTTTAGTATTCATAAAGGGGTATGCAAGTTAGCCATAAAGAAAAAAAAATAATGGTACGAAAAAAGCAAGCAACATGATTGAATTCAGAAATACTGTGTGAAAACAAACCAAACAAAAGAGATTTCACATTTTAAAATTTCATTAATATTAAATTTTAGAAAAAGGAAACTAATATATAGAGAAAATAATGAAGACAATGACTCTTAGCACTAAAAATTGGAGGAAAGATTGAAATGGGGCAAAGACGTTGCTTACTATTCCACAATGAGATAAATAGAGTTCATCAACTTGTTTATCACAGTTATCTATCAAATTACCTAACTTGTTCTCTTCAAATATTTCTAACTTCCAGTTAAAATATTTTCTAGGAAATCTTGACTCATAAACAAACGAAATAAGGACTATCTTCAGAATTAATAGGGATTTTAGTGGTATATTATAATAATAGTAATAATGAAAATATTAAACAATCATTTCAACAAGTAAATTAATCATCAAAACCCTCCATGAACATGGATTAGTTTTGGTATCTTTGAGTTACCTTTCTTCATTAATTGTCCTAGAAGCATGAAGGTTTCCTCAATTAAGGCAGTCTAATCCTGCTCCAAAATGCCCATGAGAGAGAGAGAGCTATTATATTTAACCAGACTAAAAACAGGCCCCACTTACCTGCTAACTGAACTCTAATAGCATCTCTGTCTACTCCTGTAATGGCCCTAAAGTTGGTCTGGTATAATGTTCTATAGTCTAAAGGGTGAGGAAAGCCATCTTAATCACAGTGTAACATTCATCTAGGGTTGTTTAATATTAATGCCTTATTAAAGATTTTTAGTCACATGGGTATGCATGTATTACTATAATATGGTGACTTTAATTCTTTTGGACAAATACCAAAGCATGTATAGCGGGTCATATGGTGTTTTCATTCCTAGTCCTTTGAAGAATCTTGATAGTGTTTGTACTAATTTATAATGTATATGTTCCCTCATATGCAGAAGCTAGAGAGAAGAAAGGAAAGAAGAGTAACCTCATGAAAATAGAAAAGAGACCAGTAATGTAGAACAAGGTAGTCAGGGGAGGAAAGGGGGAAGGGATAGGGAAAATGCAGGAAAAGAAAAGCTATGTACATGTATGTACATGTATGAACATACTACAATGAATCTCATTACTATGTATAATTATATTGCATCAGTAAAAATAGTTTAAGAGATTTTCAATCACATATTATAATGAAGGGAACTACCTTGAACATAATATTCTTATGAGGAAGATTCCCCTAAACTCTCAGTCATCTTAGGACATGAAAATTCTATGTTTAGAGTTCTAAATTATTCCACTTCAGATTATCATAGCATCCTCTGAAAAAAAATACCACATTTGTGGACTAACGAACCTGTAGATGTAGGAAAGATCTGAAAAAATTATAATCCGAGACCCCATATTTGAGAACCTGAAGTCCTGGATTTCCCTGTTCTCAGGGCTTCCTAGCCCTTCATATACAATTATTTTCATTGACCAGGTCCAAATAGAGATAAACATCTATTAATGATTCAGGCATTCTTTTTCCCAAAAATGTTTTGCAAATTATGTACTTTAACCCTTTCAGTTTAATTCCTAAGGAAATTCTCTGTCTTATATCTTATTGTTATTCCATTTCGCTGAACCACAGGAAGGTCAAACCGTTTGCCTAAGGTCATACAGCACATAATCAATAATACATTCAATTTCTCTTCTATCAAGAGGAAGGAAATCCATCCTCAAACAACTAACAGGAATTTCTTAGACTTTTTTGAGTGATGTTTGCTGTGATCATTCAGCTTTCCCTGTGCTCATGCCCTTTTACACTGCTTTTGTTAGTTCATCCCTTAAGGAGGTAGAAAATACCTCCATGGCCCTGGAGTCTGTTTGCCTGAATCATGTGCTCTGGCCAATAAGATAATAATAGGAGTTATGCAAGCAGAGTTTGAAAATGCAAATGTTCCATTTGATGTGCTCTTTTGAATCCTTACATTGCCATAAAAAGGCTATCCTCATATGAGCCAACTTATCCCAGAAGAGGATGAGATTCTTACAGCAGAGCGGCCCTGGTGAAGGTTCCCAGTCATGTCTAACCTAGAACAGAGCCCCAAGCCCTGGGTGAATGAACTCAGCTGAGCAAGAGAAGCCTTCCACCTCATCTAGCTCCCAGGTTAGCATAAAGTCAAGAGCTATCATAAAGTAGTATTTATCAAATCAGTAGTAGTATTTATCAAACTCAGTAACACAGCAAACATGGCTGGAGAACTTGTTTTATAGGCCATTCGAAAGGATCATTCCAAGGATTTAAAAAAAATAAGTCCTGTTGTTGCCTTAGATTTTGATAGGAAGCTGTTGGCAAATTTTGATTGATCATTAATAGCTTTTTCATTCAAGTATATCTAACATAGACATCTAATTTATACAAAATGGTGAAAACAAGTATTTTTATTATTACAGTTAAGCTAAACAGTTAACATATTATCTACCCTATAACTCACATAATTACAGAAGACAAAACATTAAGATTTGTTAAGTTTTATAATCCCTGATAAACAAAGGCAAGGAAATTGAGGTGTTGAAGGGTTAAGTTTCTTGCCCACAAGCAAATAACTAGGAAGTGAGAAAGTCAAAATTTAAAGCTAGGACAGATTGGCTCAAAGATTATATTATATTGCTTTAAAGAAAGTATGTAATTTTTATGCATACAGTTTGGGGTATGGAATTCTAGTTCTTGGACTTAAATAGCTAAAAAACATATTTTACTCCACTGAGTCTCATTTCCCTTGTCTGTAACACAGATATTATTATCACTATCTCATGATTTTGAGTCAGTTTTTCCCATTACTTGAGCTGGCTTTGCAATATTTACCCTACAAATTGCATCTTCTCCTGGGAGGCAATGTGTCATGATGTTCTAATTAGGAGCATGATATGCTATTTCTGGATGGATTTCAAGTTTTGGAGAAATGAGAGAAATGCAAAATGTTCATCATCACCCCCACCTAGAATTCCCATCACTTTACATAACAGGTACAATACCCTGAGACAGCTTGTACATGGCAAGTTGTATACAGTTGATTCCTGGAATTGCACTGGGATTACCCATAGGGTTAAAAATCCCCTCTTGTATTCCTACTTACTCCCAACACTATTTTATACATATCAATCAATCATTTTTTTCTCTCTCTCCTTCTCATATTATTATACTTCTAAAACCCAACCTTGCATAGTGGTCAGGAGTTGAGGGCTAAGTGCCCAGCCTAGATAGATTTCCATGTCTTCAAAAAGAAAAAAAAAAAAAAAAAAACACCCTAATGTCCCTTCTTGAGGCTTTTCTGAGAACTAAGCTTTCCATGAAAGTGTAGCATTGGCTAGAAGAAAGGGGATATGCTAAGAATGGAAAGGTACATGGGAAGAAGAAGAAGAGCCTAGAAAGAGATGAAGATATAAGAGTGAAGGAGCAGGAATAGAGTGTGCATCAAGCAGTGAGATTCAAAGAACAAAGGACAGCTGAGTGGAGGAAGGAAGAGGTCAGTGAGCTCTGCTGGTAGAGCTGATGGGACAGGAAGGTTGTTACACCACAGCTCATTCCAAAAAAATCAGAAGGGCATAAAGGAGTATTTGAAAGCACTCAATTATATTTTCCTAACTATTTAGATTGTTATATATGCACATTATTATTTTCTTTTTCTTTTCTTTCTTTTGGTACTGGGGATTGAACTCAGGGGCACTAGACCACTGAGCCACATCCCCAGCCCTATTTTGTGTTTTATGTAGAGACAGGGTCTGACTGAGTTGCTTAGCACCTCGCCATTGCTGAGGCTGGCTTTGAACTCACAATTCTCCTGTCTCAGCCTCCCAAAGTGCTAGGATTACAAGCATGTGCCACTGTGCCTGGCTCATATTATTATATTCTATGTATCTAATTATGTTTTGTAGACTCAGAGGTAGAACCTGTATGAGTATCTAGGTATCTACTGAGACCTCACTCCTCACACTGACCTATTTTGTGTTGCTTTATTTTATTTGGGACACTTGATAATGTCTGGGTTTTGTATGCTTTTTAATAATATCCTTCATAGAATAAAAGCTTCTTGAGATCAGGTGCTTTGCTAGGGTTAATGTGTTTTCTGACTCAGAGAACACGTTATTAAATACATACCGGTCAACTGACTTACAGGACTGTGGAGTGACGCCTGCACACATGACCTTTCTTCCTTCTGCTCTCTCCCTCTTTCTCTAATTCACCCATGTATAATATAAGAAAAAAAAAACTATGTCATGCAATTGGTTACAAAAACATATTTTTCCTCTGGAGTTTGAGGAAACATTCTGTTCAGCACATACGAGGGTGGCATCAGCAGAACTTGTTACTAATTTGGAGTGAGATGAGACAGTATTTTGTACGATTACTAGATTGCACTGAGACTCACTGTCTCACTGTTGTATCTCCTCTACCACTACAGAGAGGCCTTTCAATCATTGAAATAATGGAAATTGCTAGAAGATTGACAGAACAATCCCTGTGTGGGTCTCAGAACACCTCCAGTAAAGAATCAAACAATAAAGCAGTATTATCAAAGTCTCTGGGACTATGTCCATTCTCCCTGACATCTCATCAATATTAAAGCTAATATCGCTTAGTGTATAATATAATTTCCCTGTCTTTTATTTGTTTCTTTTTTATTCCATGTTGGCTTGAATAGCCTGAGGTTGAAATTGCGTATTATGATAAACACTCCAGATTTCATCTGCCTTTATGACTGAAGACCCCTGACACTTCTCCATAATCAACTAAATTGGTCACAGTTCTTTGAACAAGAGCAGCAATATTGGTTAATTAAAAAATAGAAATATGTTCATGGATTGTTGTCATTACATAAATGTTCGCTTTTATCTAACAAACCTGAAATTATGTTGTTATAACTCAGGCCATTATTGCAATATTCAGAAAACTGAATCAGAACATAGAATATTAGAGAGCTAGATTAAAGACCAAAAAACAGTTTTTTTATAAAGTTCATTTTCAGAGTTCTTTTTTTTTTCCTGAAATCACATTTTTTTGTAAGTAGGGAAAGGAAGCACTATGTTCAGCATTAAGTTCTAAATAGTAGCTCACAATATTTTGTGTATTTTAGTATATACATACAATATTAAGGATTATTGATGTAGAGGAGGAGACCTGAGTGATTGAAAGAATGTGCAAGTCACCGGTTCTTTGATCTTGGCAGAAAAGATTTTCAGCAAGTCACACATAGTAGCAAGCAACAATTTATTAGTCAGAAAAGGGAAAGGGGAAAAGGTACAGTCTCTAGGGAGAGAGGGAGAGAGTGGGTCCTCTCACAGAAGAGAAAGACAACCATACCCTACCTTCTTGTTTTATTGGGGGTTCCAGAGAAGTTTCTAGAGACTACCACCCAGGTCCACCTCTTGAATTTTGACAGGATTGCATCAGACTTCCATGTCCCCACTGTTACTCAGAGGTACCTAAGCACAATCCATGGTGTCAGTTTGGGTACTATTATAATGACATACTAAAGATCCAAAAGTTACTTGGGTCACTTTAACCAGTGCATTGTTCATATAGATTTTGTGGTCAGTGGGTTTTGTTTCTAATTATCTTGTCTTTCTGAGTCCTAGAATGTTTGGTCTGTATAAAGGTCAGTAAAAGCTCCCCCTGGGCTCTGGCTCCTGCTCTTCTTATTGGCAAGGAGGATCTTTAAGCTTGCACTCCTCCTGCCCACAGACTTAAGTTGTTTGCTGAGGAATGTAGCACATCCTATTGATTCAAGCCTGGGAAGGGTCAGGAGAGCCCTTAGGTAAAGAGCTTTACAAAAGAAAGCATGTCGGGGGTCAGCCCAGCAAGCTCAATCTACAGAACCATCCTCCAACTCCATGAATGTAAGGCTCCTGTCTGCTACTGATTCTAAAATTGTCATTCTGATGTTTTTAATTATATAATGACTTTACTTCAAAGCTTCTTAGATTATAGTCAGCATTTGATGCTGAATTCCATGTGACAGAAAGGTGACCTTTATTAGAATTGGTCTCAGTACACATTCCTTCTGCTTACTTCCCATTGGTGAAAATTTAGTCATTTAGCCACAACTAAATAAGTACAAAGGAGGCTAGAAAATGCAACCCAACTGCCTATAAACAAGAGGAAGTAGGTTGTGAACAGCTAGCCAAACTCTGCCACATGGAATTCAGCATCACATGCTGACTATAATTTAAGAAGCTTTAAAGTCTATACTATATTATACATATGTCAACTTAAATATTAAGTGTTTTATTGAAATGTCCATTTGATTAGACATGAATTTTGAATACCAATGCCTCAATTGTTTGTCATTTATCATTGTATGCAGCTGATTTCACAAAGAAAGTATGAGATAATTTATTTAGCTAAAATTAAAATACTTATGGCCACTTGGGTCCATCCTAAGAAATCTCTTGAAGATTCTTTTATGTAACTTAACGGGTGTAAAGGAGAGAATTATGTAATATATAGCAACTAGCACCTATATAAATCTAATATTTAACTGTTTTAGATAAAAATAAATATTATATTGTATTTTTACAAAATAAACATATTGACTTTTAAAACTGATAAACTCAGAGAAAAAAATGAAACTTTAGATTACCACAAAAAAAGAAAAAAGTAAAATTTGCGATCCCGAACACTCTGAATTAATTTTTTTTACATTTGCTCAACATTTCAAAAACATAAATAGCCATTAGATGTACTATCATCTTGCTTATTAATTTTACTTACAAAAGGATTTTATATAGAAATATGGACTTTTTTGTCATTTTCAGTAAAGTTGTCCAGTATTATATCCTTAGAATTTTTCCTTTTTAGTTTGTTTGAGGCTGTACTTCAGAGTTCAGCAAATAAAAGTCCACAGACACACCCAGACTGCTGCCTTCTTTTACAGATAAAACACATTCATTCATTTACTTATTAGCTGTGGTTATTTTTTTGCTGCAAGGAAAAATTTCAGAAGTTGTAATTAGAGACTATTTATCAAAAAGAATCAGAAATATTTACTATATCTTGCCCTTTACAGAGAAATTTTGCTGATCTTGCTCTACTTTAAAGACACATCAGATATTTCATTGCTATTTTCATCAATTAATTTTTCTTTCCTTGTGTACGCATAATAGGATGAGGTATATAATAGAGATAATTTACATTAAAATGAAGTGTATAAAATAGGTATTTAATCTTTTAAATAAATTAACATGAAAACTAAATCTAAAATATATTACGTTCAAAAACCTATTTGTTATTCAATTAATTCTGAAAAATCTTTCCATAGTAGGACTGTTCTGAGTTTCCACATAGTATTCTACACTATAGCTGTATCATCATTTATTTAGCAACCAATTAGTGATTATTTAAGTTTCTTTTTTTTCTGTTTCTATGTTTTATTCTTTCTCTCTTCCCTTCCTCTCTCATCCTTCTTTCTGTCTCTTTCTTTTTTTCTCCCTCCACCCCCTTTCTTCCCTCTTTTTTCTTTGTTTCCTGTATTACAATCAGTGCTGCAAATGAATATCTAACAGCATGTGGTTCATATTAGAGGGATTTCTTCAGGATAGCTTGTGCCTGGGGAATTCTCCCCCTCTTTAGAATTCTCTCCTCACATCCTACTTAACAATCTGTGAAGCTCAGATATATACTTTCTCTGCCATACTTGGATTTGAGGCTTGGGCAATCAAAGTGGTTCTTTCAACTTGAAATTAAAAGAAAAGAGCAATAAAAAGGGGGATAGAAAAGAAAGAGAAGAAGAAAAAGAAGGAGAGAAATGAAAAGAAGGCGGAGGAGAAAGGAGAAAGAAAAGCAAGGAGATAGAAAAGACCTACCACATGAAAGAAGAACCATAGAGAAGATTCATAGATTTTCCTGAGGACTCAGGCTATTTTTCCTTATAGAGAAATTCCAAGAATTCTTCCTAAAAGTGACACCTGGTGTCCTCCATATTCCATGAGCGTTTGTAGCAATACTTTGCTTATCTTCCTGAGGCTATGTATTCGTTCTCACAGCCAATTAAAACTATCCATAATCCTTGTGATTCCTCTTAATTTATTGACATTCTAGTCATATTTAAGAACTATTAATGAACATGTCTTTTTTTTTCTTCTGGGTATTGGGTGGAAGAGAGACACAGGCTATGAACAGCATTTATATATTGATTCAGTATATGAATCTAGGTTCTGAGCTATTTTGACACTTGTACAACATGTTTTTTCTCCTTGTAATATTTATAAATACAGAGCTTAACTACTACTAGAACTTCCAGATAGATTTGTGTTGTTCTTATTTCTGGAGAAAATACTATTGTTTGTTTTTATGCAAATTATTTAATATTATTTTTCAATGTTCTTTCCTTCTTCATAATCATGAAAATGCTTATTTGACTTTTTGATAGTAGAATTCTCTCATGCCATGTGTTTTAAACTGTTCTGCCCAATTTTTATTTTACTACCAATATTGGATTCATTTTCTTCAGTGAATGCTTGTTTTTTATTATATTAATAATCAGCACAGTAAAAACTTTTAGTTTACTACAAGTATTCACTACAACTTTTAGATTATCTGGCTATGTAAAAAATCAAAATATGGTTTAACAAAATGTATTTCAAACTAGACAAATTTATAAAAAGAGTGCCCAGGAAAATATGTTAATAAAACATTAAAGGGCCAAGATATTAATCAGAGAAATTGGAGGAAGGTATTTAATTGAAGCTGAGTTTTATTGCTTCTGGGCAAACATAGACTAGTTAAAATGAGGTATGTCTTCTGTAATATGAAATTATACTTTTATAACTTGTCAGACTTCTTTGGAAAAATTACTGAATATGATTAATATAATTTTCTCATCTTTAGAAAGCCTGTTTTTAAGTTACCATACACATTTTTTTCCTTTTTTCTATAGTGAAATAAAAGCTAAAATAATTGTAAGTATAACTGAATTGACCTAGAAATACATGAACACTATCATTCATTTTTCATATAACACGTGTTATGTGGAAGTTAAATAATGTTAAATTATAGCATGCATGTCCTATATTAGGTACTAATATTTTAAATGCTTAAACAACTGAAATAATACACCATATAGTCAGTTTATTTTATCTTTACTTTATTTATTTATTTATTTTGGTACTGAGGATAGAACCCATTTGCACTTTACCACTGAGCTACAATCTCCAGCCTCCTTTATTTTTTGTTTGAAATAGGATGTCACTATGTTGCTTGGGGCCTTACGAAATGACTTAGGATGGCCTCAAACTTGCGACCCTCCTGCCTCAGCCTCTCAAGTCACTGGAATTATAAGCTTGTGCCATGGTGCCTAGCCTGTCTTTTCTTTTAAATAATTTATTGAATTATACATGCACATTTATACTTTCAAAGGATGATTCTGGGGTAAAAATGTATTTACCACTCTTTAAGCTTGAAATACAGAATACTAAATACTTTTTAAAGTTTCATTTTGTCTAGCTGTTTCAGCATTTCTTCCTCCCTACAATACGTCTGTCCTATTTTCTCTAATATTTTATATCTCCACCTTTTAAAAATGCTACTGTACATTATATAAGCAAAGCAGTCAATGAATATCTTGTACTAAAATCTAATTTTGTTGAAATAAAAAATAAATATGGGTGTAGTATACTGAAGAGTTTTAATTTAAAAACTCCATTTGTACACTTTTTAAGCCAAAGTTTGAAGGTTTGTTGGTTCCTGACTGCTCCTTTCCATAAAGACTTGTTCCAGTGAAATTCCATGTTAAACATTTCTTCTCTGATACATTCCTAAAAATGCTTTATTTACTTACAAATAAAATTGAGAAATATTAGTCTCTGGCCAAAATGTTTCCTCATTTAAAAACAAAAATAAACATCCAAACATCTGTAAGCTAAGCCTGTTTAAAAATAACTACAAAAAACACAGAAAATCTGATGACATTCAAGGGCAACTAAAATAGCAGGACTTGAAAGACAGATACTGTAAGCAATTTAGTCACCAGGGGCTTTCAAGGAGGATGTTCATCAAATCTCTGAACAAAAGTAATATTTACGTCGGCTGAGTAGGCAGTTTAGATTTTAGGGATGACAAAACTGGTGGGACTTGAGGACTCCAAATCCCAGGAATGAGGAAACTTCACTGAGTCTATGTTTTCTGAACAATATTTCCCTGAGTCTGTCTCCAAGTTTTAATGAGAAATATGTGGCATCCAGTGAAAAGCTTTAAAATACCAAAATTGAGAACCATGTTGCTAAAGACAAGATTAAAACAGACATCAGAAAAGGATCTATAGTGGATTCAAATATCGAAGCTATCAGTCATGGCCTATAAAATACTAGTATATATATGTTTACGAAAATAAAAATATTCCAAAAAACTGAAATAAATCTGAAAGAATGAAATGTAAATTTCAGTGTTAAAGTGTTTTAAAAACTATAATTAAGAACTGAATATATGATTTAATAAAACATTAGGTACAGTAGAACAGAGAATAATGATCTGGGGGTGAGGTAAGTAAAAAAATATTAAGACTGAAAAATAGACAAATGAGGATATAGAAGAGAGTAAGAAATAAATAGGACATTGTGGAAAGTTTTAACATACAAATAATTAGAGTATAAAAAGTAATAACATCAAGGGAATGAGATAGAAGAAATATCTGAAAAAATAATGACTTAGTTTCCCAAAACAGATTAAAGACATCAAAGTACATATTCAATAACTTCCACAAATTCCAAGGAGGAGAAGAACAGAGAAAATCTAACCTAATAGATATGTCAGTAATAAATTGTTGAAAGTGATGACAGAACATTACAATAGAGAATAATGTCATCAAAGGAGTAATAAGATTGATATCTGATACCAATATCCCCAATAAGTATTAAATAATAATTCTACAATAAACTGACACTGTTATTGGAGTGTAATTGGAGTATATCTGTTGCGTTTAGAGAAGAAAGACAGGAAACCAAATTGACAGCAAGATTGGCATTTACTCTAAATCAGTTTGTGTAGATATCAGAGGATTTGAGCAGAGCAGTGACTTGTTCTGAATTAAACATAACTCTGACCCCATGATCTTCCTAATGCAAAGAGAAAGACAACAGAAGAATGACTCTTTAGAAAACCTTTGCTGTAATCTAGGCAGGAAATTATGGTGCCTGGGTCTGTGTTTCAACAGTAAATGCAAGAAAAGTGGTTGGTTTCTGGATGTAATTTGAAGACAGGGCTCTAAGAAATTTTTGATGCACAGATACAGGGATTGAGAAAAATAGAGGAATCAATAAATAATTTAGGTGATGGTTGGGAAAAGGAAGATTCATAAAATAAAATTGAAATTGAGATAAATGCTTAGGCTTTTATCATGCATGTGTAAAAATATGAAATTGGCAGCTTTCAATTTCAGAAATAGCTTTATAAATAATTTTATCTCAATTAAATTCTAAGTTTAAAAGTATCAGAGAACTTCAGTTATTGTCAAGTTCTGATAAAGCTTTGTGTACTTCCTAATAATTTAGAATGTGAATTTTCCAATAACTAAGTTAAAAATTGTTCAAGTTAGATCCTGTTGAATTTCATGACATCAACAAAAGAGGCATTAACTCAAGTTGTCAGCAGTTGATAAGCAGTAATTATGTGAACTTCAGCATATAAATTAGAAAGGTTGCAAGTAATTGGTATTTCTCTATCAAAACTACTCTAATTTATATATATTTAAATTTAGGAAAGTTTCACGGTAATTAAGCTAATACAAAAACGAACAGAATTGTTAACAATCCCTTATTTTACCAATAACTATTGGTCATCCAGAGATGCATGAATTAGTTGAGAATAATAGCTCTTACATATTTTATTGATATATGTCTCCAATGAAATTTTATTTTAATGTTTAATAACTACTTATCAAAATTATTATGCATTATACTGTGCATATTACTGTTGTGATGTATACTGTGAAGAAATAATATGTCAAAATTGTATGAACGGTTTTTATAAACAGATTAACACAGAACCAAATGGTCTTAGGACAATAAAAGCATTATATTCCAACTTATAATACTTTTAGAGTAGAAATGTTCAATAAAGGCAAAAATATTATGTTATAGATATTTTACATTTGATATCTGAGTATATCTGCATAAAATTATTTGTAAGAAGTGAAGTAGATATTTAAGATTGAGGAGATTTAAAAAGTTTTGTATGTATTTTTTAAATAAATATTGCTAGGTTTGAAATCTGTATGACATTTATATTCCTTTGGATTAATTTTAAAGGTTAATACCAAAGTCATTGTAAAGTATCATCAACACATATGAAATTACATTCTTTGACTATCTTAAGTTTTATGGTGCATTCCATAATTTTTAGCTGCTCAAAGGAAATAAATTTTCTTTTTGGGGAGGTACAGGCATTGAACCCAGGGACACTTAATCACTGAGTCACATCCCCAGACATTTTATATTTTATTTAGAAACAGGATCTTGCTGAGTTGCTTAGGGCCTCAACAGGTTGCCAAGGCTGGTTTTGAACTCACATTCTTCCTGCCTCAGCCTCCACAACCTCTGGGATTATGAGCATATGCCACCACGCCTGGAAGGAAATAAAAATTTTTAAAGATTAATTTTGAATGACTTTAATTACTATCAAAGTTTCTGATTTACTCAAATTTTATTTTGCAATGAATCAATGTAGTATATTTTTTTACTTCCCCTATAATAAAACGACTGTGTGACTTCAGGAACTGAAGTTTTAGAAAAAAGGATACTCATTATTACAAATTATTGAAACTAAGAGAAAAGAATAAAGTGTTAAGGTACTAGACATTTTGTTTTGGCTAGTGACAGTATATATTTTATCTATTGAGGTATCACAATATGAAGAAACTAGATTTAGGTACCTTAGGCTGCATTCAAAAATAAGAAACACATATTTTTACTTTATCTGCTTTTTAGTTATTTTGAAAAATAGAAATGCTAGTTTCTTTTTTTTAAACTTGAGTAAGAATTGTAAATAATAATTTGGTCTTTGACAAGATGAATTCCAAGATAAAAGCTTTGATGAAATAAACCTCTTTCTAAGCACTGTCTTTCTTCCACGCAGGGATAAATGCAGCGGGCCTTGGTGTGGTCTGTGCTAAGCCAATGTGAACTAAACAGCATAGCCCGAGGTGATCCAGGCAAACTGCTGGGTTTTATTTCCAAATATTACTAAGTAATCAAGGAAATGATCTGCAAGATGTTTTATGTACTATTTTCTGTATTCACTGAAAACAATACTATAAATAATACCTTTACAGGTGCATATAAAATCATGAATATTAAATGATGTTCCAGCTCCATGAATCTCACTTTGGATAGCCTATTGGTAGGAAATTTTTTCTCTAATGAACATAGCTTTGATTTATTTTGTTTACACTAGTTTGGATTGTAATTTAAAATTCTGTTTATTATACATGAACTTCATCATTTAGGTTTTTTTTATCGGTAATTATTTGTTATAACTTTCTTTTTAAGATGTTCTCTTGACCCAATTTTGAGGCCCTGGTTAGAGGCTGGTCAGTTCCTCTTTTTGAGCAGTTAAATAAACCCACTTACCTTGTTCGACTGTAATACTCTGTGCATTTACCCTAATAGTCCCAGGGTTGGTACTAGGCAACCAGGAATGGTTTCTATGCCTCAGAGCCTGTGACCTCATTAAAATTAATACATAGGGAGCCCAAGAAAGCTTGCTAACCCCATCTTGCTTGCCATACATAAGCTGCTCCCTAATTGCCCTAGTTGCTGTTGACCTGTCCCCCTGGTGCAACCCATTATGTGACCCTGCCTTCTCTCTTTTGGACTGTAAGTAACAAAAGATTCTGCCTTTCATCTGCTTGAAGGTCAGTGTGTTACATCCACTATGAAAAGAGTTACTAAATCTAATAAAATATTTTTATAAATACTTAAAGGCATATACCAGTATCAAAAGAGGCAAAGACTACTAAATATTAGGGCATACATTTTATCTATCTTTTGTGTGTGTGCCTCTGTGTGTGTGGGGGGGGTGTAATATTATTTTCTCATACATTTTTTTTCTGATATGCAGTTTTGTTAAGAAAGAAATCTATTTTAAAGCAAGAGTGTAACTTTATTGAAAATAAGGCTAACTTAACTGATGAAAAATATCAAATAATTTTTTAATAAAACAGATTTATATCTTTCAACTTCATCAAGTAATAAAGGTGAATGTAGAAATTGAAAGTAAATATCTGACCTATTTATGAGGGCTATATTAATATACACCTTCAAAAACATATTAAGTGAAAAAAGACTTCTGTAGAATCTCACTTCTCTTTTATTGGGTGAGGGGGTATAGCAGGGATTGAACTCAGGGGCACTCGACCATTGCACCACATCCCCAGCCCTATTTTTTATTTTATTTAGAGACCGGGTGTCACTAAGTTGCTTAGCGCCTCACTGTTGCTGAGGCTGGCTTTGAACTCAGGATCCTCCTGACTCAGCTTCCTGAGCTGCTGGAATTATAGGTGAGCACCACCATGCCCAGCCAAGTCCCACATCTCTTGATGTAATTTTCAGCAGTGTTAGTCAAGTGTAATTTATGAATATTAAGGTGCATTCATATAGAGTTTATAATGCACTTAGTTCTGGCAGATGTATACCACCATGAAACAGCCACTTCAGTGTGCACGACATTTACAACCCCTGAAAATGTCCTCATGCCTTCTGATCTTCCCTTCCTGTCTTCCTCCCTGAGAGACCTCAAACACTAACTTGCTTTGTGTCAAAGAATGCTCATTTTTACCACCTTTATTCCATATAGAACTAGAAAATCTTTGTCTGGAATTCATTTATCATTTCTTCTAATTCATATATCCTCTTCACAGGATTCAATTCTTGTACATTTGAAAATATCCTTTACAATTAATTCGAAATTTTTTAACAAAAACATAGTTAACACAGAATTCTTGATTTTTTTTTCTTCAACACTTTGAATACTTATTCTTATGTTTTCTACCTTCCTTAATTTTTGGTATAAAGTTAACCATTATTCTCATCATTCAAATTGGCAACCTTTGTTTTAGATTCTTTTGCAGGAAGAGAATAATTTTCCAGGTATGACTGATACTTTATATTCTTTGACTTCATCTGATAATATGAGATCTGAATATTTTAAGTCCTCTTGAATGCTCCCAAAGTCCCTTCAAACCATGGGTTGCTTCCTTATGGAGGTGAGAGGTACAGGGGGATATATTCATGTGCTTAGGCTGCTACCATTCAGAAATGCTGGCATTTGTTTTCCATTTCATCATTCAGTTTATAATTTAGATAAAATCTTCCTTCAAGTGTTCAATGCTATATTAAGTATCCTTGGCCTCCATTTGCACAACCTATTGTTTTCTATGTTACTTTCCGGCACAGTGATCTTCTTGCATTGCAAAACCACAGTGTTAGAATCCTGCTTAATATTTCTTTGGCTTTCTTTTTTTTTTTTTTAAACCATGATATACTCTTCAACCTAAACTAGAAAAATTAGAGTGTAAATTCTACCCATGTTCACATTCTGCATGCCCCATTACTAATGTATCCTTCTCTCTCCTTATCAACATTCTGAAATGTGGGGCTCCTTAAAGACAACAAAGGGAGCGGGGAGTGGGGAGAGGGAAGGGGAAGGAGAGGTACTGGGGTCTGAATTAGAGCAAGATACATTTCATGCTTGTATAATTATGTCAAAATGGGTTCTACTGTCATCTATAACTAAAGAGAATCAATAAAAAATAAAAAGTACAAGAGGACAGAGACTTAGGGGATTGTCTATTTTAAGTAAATGGAATAAGCTGTGGAAAGATGTGGGCAAAAGAGTATTTTTGACAACGGAAGAAAAATGACCATGCAAAGCTTCCCGTTAAAGTAGTAAGTTTTGAGTATATGTAAGGAACAGGCAGAGAACTGATACCAGCCTCAACAGGCAGATTTTGCTCTCTGTCAATTCACTCTACAGTGAGATTATCCCACAAACTAGGATAACAATTAAGCATCTTGTAGTGATGATAATAAATTGATGTATACCGTCTATTTAACTTCTCACCCTTCAACATGATTTACATCAATTCTATGTGAGGAATTGATGAATGCTCACATAGAGGTTATGCTCAATAAGATTGTCACTTTTATGTGAAATATTATCATATAGATTCTGTTACAAAGCAGATAAAATCATTGCCAATATGTAAAAATCCAGTGTGAAGTTTCTGGTTATGATATTCTGGATATAACATTGGTATCCTATGATATCTTTGCATTCATATTTTTGCAATTATTTGTTGAACCTGTTTTCAGGTCATAGGAATTTAAATATTAAATATTTTTGTTAAAGCATATTCTTTGGTATAAAGTAAAATCATTTTTATTGCATAGCAATATAGCTCACATTAACAATTACAGCACAGCATCCAATCTTCAATAAAATCTTGGTTAAGTTTCAAGGAAATAAAATGTGTGTTATAGAGTTTTGGGAAATAGTCTTGTTTGCCATTTCTTTGCAAATACTGTATCATACATATCCTTATGAACCTAAACAATGATGTTTTTTATTAAGTGACACTATATAAAGTTATATTACCATTGTTTATTTGATAGTAGTATATGTGCATGGTTTTACACAATATCTGAAATTATGCCAAAGAGCAAGCTGATTCTCAAAGAATATGTAAGTGGAAAGTAAATAGCAAATAAAGCTATTAGTATTTTGTACATGGGTTTCTGTATATACTTTGTTTTATAAACTTCCAGAGGCTGTGATATTTGGTAATTATTACCATATTATTTGTATTTAATAAACAATTCTAGAAAGCAAAGGATTTTGTTTTTATATATGATTTTGATGTGAAAGAAATATCCTGTCCTCAAAAAACAAAGAAACCAAACAAAAAAACTTCAGATACCCAAAGAAAATTGCTAAATTATTTTAAATCATTAAACATTTTCTTAAATGTTTTTAAATTCTATGTGGAAAGTTTCATTTAAGAGAAAGCTTTTTTGTGTGTTTTTTGTAAATTTTGTTGTTCTATTTCTCATGTTTGTTTGAACCTAGCAGAATGTGCATGTGTGTTCATAAGTGCTAGCCTAAAAATGTCATATAGATGCTTCATACTGAATATTAAAATTCATTATTGGTATTGTTGATGCTTGAAACTGGTGTGAAAATTACATATCAATACACATGCAGATGTATATAAATGTATTTCTTAATCACTAAATAGTACAATATAGTTGTTTTTCTACATGTGCTACCTTTCTCATTGTAAATCTTAAATATTGAAAGTGCACATGAGTCAATTATGTTATTGAAAATATTAATTTCAATATAGCATAAAGAAAAATGATGTAATATTTTTAAATTGAAATGTTTTTATATCTCTTTAAGTCATAAAAACAAACTGCACATTTGGTAAGAAAAATTTATCACATATACAAATGCCTGTTAAAAATGACAATAGGGGCCAAAATAATCTGTAATTCAACTAAAGAATAGCTGAAGGCTAACAAAATTACTAAAGCAAATCTATAGCTATAGGAGATAGAAACTGTTAGACTTAAATAGTGAAAAAGATTGGGATGTTATGGTAATATGGTACTTGATTTTGATCTGTCTAAATGACATCATTAAAAACATACCCATAAATTAATTCAGTAAATTATCGTAAGAGTTAAGCACCTGAGATTCTAGCAAAAAGTTTAAATGAAAACAAAAATGATTTTTTTTTTTTTTGAAATTCAGGTAAAACACTGTTTGCCAAACATCTATCTGACTACTTTAAAAGTAATCAAATCTGGAGGGAAGAGGTACCATGTGAATAGAAAATTGTTTAAAGAGCTGTATTCCAGTAGGACTAAGGAGGAAAATAAAGTGAATGAAAAAGGAAGTAATTAAGTCTCTAATAGCTGGGAAACTAATAACCCAAGGATGCCCTTGCGACTCATTAGAGTAAGCAAGAGGAAATGAAAACCTGTATATAGATAGTCTAGTCAACATTTTTTAACCCATGGAAATTAGAACAACAGAGATATTGTAAAATAAATTCAGAGAAAATCCTGACATACCATCTTAGATTTTCATGTCTTCAATTTTCTTATATCTCATTTGCTTTCTTATCTCCCTGTTATCATATAGTATTAATATGCAAAATAAAATTGGGAATCATGAAATCAATGTTTATAGAATAATATCCAAGTATATATTTTGCTCTAAGCCTTGTATTTTTGTCACTATTTCTGAATACCTAGGCATTCATTCAACAATCACCATTTCTAAATTCAGACTTATTATTTCCATGTCACCATGTGTCTTCATTCCTTTCTTGATTATGTCAGTGACCAATAATTCTCAGGAAAATTATATTAATCTTAAATAAATGGTTGTTATTTCATTTCCTTGTATGCTCATACTCTATTGCTTACACATTTCTTCCATTTTTTTGCTCTACAACATACCTACCATCCCTCCGATTATTTTCCTTATCTGAACTAACATATAACTAAACATTATATTTTCAAATTTTATTTTGTATAAGCTGCAAATACAATGTTTTGATACATGAAAAGTGTTCAAAATGTATTTGATCAGTTTAAGAATATGCCAACAGGATTATGAACGACATAGTAATTGATTTGGTCCTAAATTTTATTCTAATATATATTTAAGATGCTTAGCATTATTCATATTTTTTAAACAATTGACACTAAAGGAATTAATGTGGAACAAAAAGCAATTTTACTGACTGCCTGACTGTTGAAACAACTCTAGCATTCAGGTTTGTATATTTATAGATGTGTGTCATCATGGGATGCATACATTAGAGAAACAAAAAATATGAACCACCAGGGATGTAATTGTACTCCAAAACTCTTAAAATCAGCCTTAAGCCTGAACAAATTCACTTTAGCAAAATTAATCATACTAGGCCAACATTTTCTCCTCGCTCCTGTCCACTCTCCTTGCTTCCTCTGCCTCTGTTTTTGATCATTGATTCTTATTCGGCTCTTGGTGATTTTGTTGTGATTGACCTTGGTTTCCTTCCTGTATTCCATCTTTTGACATTACTACTATATTATTTTTCCCTCTCTAATTCTCTTACTGATCTCATTTGGAAGTTTCTTGTTTGATTATTTTATTACACTCTGCACCACTGTGTGTGAAAAAAATAATATCAGAAACAAATGAAGGCTGGCTTGGAGATGTGTAAATGAGCTTATTTACAGTGAAATAAATACATAATTGTGAATATATTTTCACACACATCAGTAGATTGAGCGAAGAACACGTGTTTATATCAGCAACACAGCAGCTCTCTGCGGCAGAGGCAGAATCCTTTCTCCCATTTCATTACCTGAGTACAGAAACCTTAGACAGTGGAAAATGGTAGCCAGATGGAATTTTTTTCCTTGCAGGATATGAGTGATTTTAATGAGGCATGAAAACTGTCACCTTCATAGGTGAATGTATTTAGCATTTTTCCTACTTATTCACTTATAACTAGCTCTAAATCAGACAGTGCCTCTTGTCTTTCTGATGGTTTTCTTAAAGATACATTATACTTACACTATTCTATACAGTTTTAAAAGAATTTCCTATTCTGAAATCTTATTTTCCTAACATTCTGAAATAAATATTTTATATGAAATAGAATTGTTATGATATTAAACAGTTGGAAAAATCTCACATCTACTATGTCAGGAAAAAAAATCAGATGTTCCCATTTTTTTCAGTGAATTTTAAATATTATATATTGTTTCTCATTAAAATGCTTCAGATTATTCTTCTCCTATTGATTATTCTTACTTAAATTTCAAAACTTGTTTTCAGTTATTCTACTTGCTGAACTAATTTCCAGCTGAATTCTTATTCTATGTTTTGCCCAATAATTTTGATTTTTCATAAGAAAAAAAATTAATATATGTTAGAAACACAAATTTCACTTTATTGCCACTTTATTTCTAAAATGAAATACAATATTTTAAATGACAGCATTGTTACTTAATATTTTAGATTTTTATATGTTGCATACAAATGTATTACGTTTTATTGCCTTGATTTTGCCCCTAACTGATATTCATGTATGCTCTGTTCTCTTCTGTTTCTCTGGTCTAGAAGAGTTCTTGGCAAACCACAGGCACTCAACAAATGATTTTTTTTAAGGGAATAAAAAATGAATGTACCTCAATTTCTCTTGCAATAAAACTTAAAAATAATTAAGCATGTCAGCTTAAGAAATGTATAAATTAAAAAGTACAATAAAGAATATAAGAAGTACTTATAAAAGTACTTATAAAAAGTTTAAAGAGTAAGATCATTAGACAAACTTGTTGAAGATTAAACCAGTTGATATGATGCTCATCATTGACAAGCATTCATTTCAAGACAATCCCTTTTTATGGTTTCCAGATAGTTGCACATTTTACATCTCTGCATAACAGTCCCCAGAAGACAGTTGGAAGTCCTAGGTTTCTTTCTTAGGGATAAGCTATCCCTTTTAGATACAGCAAATCTCCACAGAGATTCAAGATGAGTTGATAAATGGTGAAAATGATATTGGCTTAGAGAACTTCTGAAACAGGCACTACATAATGTGGAAGAATCTTGAGATTTTAGATGTGCAGACATTTTCTACAAGTTGTCTCAATTAAAAAAAAAATCCCTCCCACCATCCAGAGGTTAATTTCACAAGAAATATTGGAAGGAAATAAATTAAAAATGAATACTCAAACCACAATAGAAACCTTTGTTTTTTAATGCTGTGAGTTTTATTAATAGTCAAAAATGAGCAGCATGATATTTTTAATAATAAATATATAGTGGATTTTATTACAAAACAAAGTGATATTTCTCTGTATACTCCAAAAGGATTCACAGTAATAGGAGGATTATCTGTTATTTATTAAGCTTGTTCAAAAAAGAGTCCTTTTCTATGTATTTAAATGATCAAAATATCTTTATTTTATTTTCTGCATTAGAGCTCAAATGGAAATCCAAACTTTTAAAAAACTTTTAAAGAAAATAGCAAGTTATATATCTTGTTATAAAATATATACCATTGACAAGTAACATAAAATGTTAATTTTCACAGGTCTACATTGCTTTACAAGGATAAAGAAAAAGTCGAAAGGGTATTATATTAAGTCACTTGAAATCCATTATACAGGCAACTTGATTTCCTAGTGTTCTTCATTCCATCCTAATTTATTCAGAAACTTTTTATAAATGAGTACACCGAAAACATATCACATAGAAATGATAATTTTGCTATATAAATATTTCTTTCCTTGCAGAGAAAATAAACAACATGAGGAAAACAGGTATGTCTTTCTTTAGTTGTTTAGGTAGGGCAAGGGGCTTTTTCACATCACCAGTTATAAGATTGAAATATTAACATATAGGTAATAGTAATATCTCTTTGTCTCTCACAGTATTGAATTTGCAAAATAAATCAGTCAACACAAATCATTTTATTATATTTACCAGTACAATTTAAATAAAGTTGTTCTCAATGGGCAAAATAACATATCAAACTTTTTAAAGACCAAGTTAGGTGGAAAGAATAGTTATAACCTCTATAAGCACAGAGACTCTAGCTCTTCTCTGCTAAATTTTTTTTTTTGGTGGGAGGGGGGGTACCAGCTATTGAATTCAGGGGTACTCAACCACTGAGCCACATCCATAGCCCTATTTTGTGTTTCATTTAGAGACAGGGTCTCACTGAATTGCTTAGCACCTCACCTTTCTGAGGCTGGCTTTGAATTTGCAATTCTCCTGTCTCAGCCTCTCCAGCCTCTGGGATTACAGGCATGCGCCACTGTGCCCGGCTCACTGCTAAATCTTGATTGCCTACAATCACTCTTGATCATCATAGAAAACTTCAAAAATAAATGTTACATGAAGAGATGTAGAAAGAATTCCCCATCATAAGCTAACATTCCTCATCAAATAATTACATGGAAAGTAAATGAGACCTACATAAATTGAATAATATACTGAATATGAATGACTTTTAATGAAAGCTTTGACCAACATAAAACGTTTTGTTGTAAAATATAGCACACATGTAGAAAACATATCACGATAATTGCATAAAATTTTTATAATGTGAGCATTCATAAATTCTTCACTCTAAGAAATGTATAAAATATGATTAACAATCAAGAATCTTCCATTTGTTTTTTCCTAGCAGTATCATTCCCTAATAAATTTAACTATTATACTAATTTATGTTGACTATGCTTTTGAATTTTTAGGATTAATTCACTTAAGTATGCATCTATAAAACTACACTTTAATTTTGCCTGTTTTTGAACTTCATAGTTCTTTTAAATAATATTGTCATGCATATTATTGCATACGTCTTCTAATATATATGTACAAAGATTTCAGTTTGATATATACCTAAAAGTGAAATTGTTGTATCATAGGCCACAGGTAGTTTAATATTAGTGATGTTTACTAAATAGTTTCTGCAATGGTTTATCAATATTCACTCTATTAGCAATATACAATAAAGACTCCAAGCTCATCCCATGTGATATTATTAATTTTTGTCATACCTGTGAAAATGTTCTTGTGTTTAATCTTCTTTATTTAATTTGATTACTAATGCAAACACTTTTCTACATGCTTACTTGCCTTCTTTTAATGAATTAAGAACTTTTTTACTCTCATTCCTCTTTATCATGTTTTTAATTAAACCATCATGTGGGACTTTGATTTAAAATTTTAACATTTCCTTTCATTTGAAGTTCTCAGTCACTCTAGGAGGAATCTAGTATTAATAAATTTTCAGTAACTAATTATAGTGATTTTGCTCATAACACGTTCAGTATAGTTCTTATATCTCTGTTATCCAGGCCCTTGACTAACATGAGCCATAAAACCCTATTAGATATATTAGAATAAATTTTAGTCATACAAATATTATTTTATCATATCCACATGCTGTATTCCAAATACTTGTGTAGTTTCCTTATTTGGAAATGTTTGGGCCTTGTATGAGCTATAGAGACAAGGACTCTAGTAGCCTCAGTGGTTCTCTTGGATTTAGAGAACTTGGTTTAAATTTGACTCTTAAATTCTTTTTGTTTAATGTTTAGAAGAAATATGAAAAGATTAACAAAGAAAAAAATAACATCTTCCAAAACAAAATTAGAACTGTGTTAATCATGGAAAATAAGTCCTAAAATTTATACCAACCCTTCCTGACTTTCTAGAAAATTTGCTTCTGAAAGGCTAAGACCCTTCCCCCAAATGTGAGCCTTCAGCTAATTTTCTACAATACTTGCTTTGATTCTTTGTGGTTCAAAGAAGAAAAAGAAAAACACAAATCACCAAGAGCAATAAAATTACATAGATCACAGAAGAACAAATCCTTTAACAGTTCAACATATATAAAAGGTTACACACACTTAGATCTTCCCAAACATAATTCTACTCTTCAGCCCAATACAGCATATAACTTTAGCCTTTGATGTAGGACATTTTTAAGAAAAGAGACAAAGATGTGGGAGAGAGAAAGCCTTGGGTTTCTACAGAACATTGAATATATATCAAAATTAGTAGCAATAATATGAAATACAAATTAGCATGCCCATAATCTTTGCCCCATAATGCCATTCTAGATACATATTTTATTGAAGAATGAGAAAGCTGATAATGTTTTATACAAAAAGTACACTCAGAATGGTATTATTTATGATAGTGAAAGATTAAAAACAACTTTGGTACAGTATGAAACAAATGGTTAGCCAAATAATGACATATCCATATGCTATTTATTGAGATATTATAAATTATATTTGAAAACATTGTATTAATAAGCCAAATAAAAACATGATTTTACATTTCAAGGTTGCAATAATATGAAGAAACTGATGGATAAAAATGGTGGGGTTTTTTTTTTTGGTACCAAGGATTGAACTCAGGGGTACTCGACCACTGAGCCACATCCCCTTGCAGAGGCTGGCTTTGAACTCGCAATTCTCCTGTCTCAGTCTCCCAAAGTCCTGGGATTACAGTTGTGTGCCACTGCGATCAGCTAATATGATGGTTTTTAATAGTCAATTTGTCTAAGTTATTGTCCCCATGTGAATAATCTAAGTGCTGCTGGGAAAATAATGTAATATTTATAGTTCAAAATTTAGTTGAGTGTAAGTTAGGAAAATTATTCTGAATGTGCCTAACTTAATCATGTGAAAGATGAAAGCAAAGCTGAAGTTTTCTCAAGGCATAAAAACAAGAATATTCCACTAGTGGACAACAACTTTGGGCACATCAATGGAATTCCAGCCTACTTGGCATCTTTCCTTTCCAGAAATCTTTCCTTTACATAATTTGGGTTTCCTTAGTTTTTCAGTTGTGTCAACCAACTCCCAATGATGCATCCTTCAAGATAGTATCTTACTGGTTCACCTTCTCTGATTAAGTGTTTACTGATAAAATAGGTAATTTTTTGCTTCTGGGTTATTTAATAAGGCCTGAGTTTTTATTGATTTATTTTTACAAAGTATGTAGATATATCAGACTATCATAGTTACATGCCATTAACTTTGAAACTTTTTTTTTTTTTTTTTTTGGTACTGGGGTACTGGAGATTAAACCCAGGGGCTCTTAAACACTGAGTCACATGCCCAGTCCATTTTTGTATTTTATTTAGAGACATGGTCTCACTGAGTTGCTTAGGTCCTCACTAAATTGCTGAGGCTGTCTTGGAACTTGTGTCCTCCTGCCTCAGCCTCCTGAGCCACTGGGATTACATGCCTGAGCCACACCTGGCAAACTTTGAAACTCTTAAACAGGTCTCCCCATCTCACCCCACTGTTAATATGCAACTTCATATGACTTGGTTTGAAGAGAAAACTATACAGAGAATGATGATAATTGTTATAAATGACTAAAAGCCAAATATAGAAATTCTTTTTAATTTTAAAAAATATTTTAAATTTTTAAAATTATTAACACAAAATAGTGAATTGTTCCTATGATTTCAAAAATATATACAATTTTTCCAAGTTTTACTCTGTGTCTCTACACTGTTGCTCCTAAGCCAATTAGAATAGTCCACAGTTTAAATCTTGATTAAGTGCCCTTATTGGCAAGTGGGTCTTACCTCTGTTGACAGCAAACCTTGTGATTATAAATTCAGATTAGTGCTTAGAAATGAATTTGTACTGCAAAAAGCATATTATTAATTAACCAAACCAAAAAATTATTAACCAAAAAATTATTAAATGCTTTATTCTGTGCCATGTTCTGTCTAGGGAATTCAAAAGTACTGGAAGGATTTCTACAAAAATATAACTGAATAAATTACTTTAAAATAATGGAAATATGTGCTTAATGATATAAAATTTTGTAACCTAACACAACTAATTTTAACCATACTGAAATTACTGTAGTACCATTGCCCATATTTTCTAAATTTGCTGCATCCCATTATGACATGGGCTTCATATTTTACTATAGGAAATATAACTGTATTGCAAAAAAGCAATAGAGTATATATCAACTGTTCTATTTAAGAAAAATATGTAGAAGAAGAGATTTAATGTAGATAATTTTACATATTAAAAAAACTGGATAGGGATTGGCACTGTGGCTAACTGGTAGAGCACTTGCTTAGCACATGTAAGGCACTGGGTTCAATCCTCAGCACTGCATACAAAAAAATAAAGACATGCTATCCATATACAAAGAAATTTAAAAAATGAAAAAACAATGAATAAATAACAGAGTGATACTAAAATGTAAAACAAAAATGGTCTTTTGAACCAGAGCATCCTTCTAAAAGATATAATAAATGTTTTGTATAATTAATTGAAGTATATAGATAAACATATATATATATATGTACATATATATTAAAATAAGATATTTAAGTCTCTCCATACTATCCAATGGCTTTATTTCAGTGAACCATGAAAACAAATTTGCTCTGTTCTCTAAAACAGAAAAGAAAACATTCACAATTAATGGTTAGCTCAAATGATGACCTGAAATTTTAGCTGGACCTGCAAAATATAATGCATCCATGAGGGATTGGTCAAAATCCAAAATTACAAAATTTTATTAGCAAAAATTCTTCACTGTCCGTGTCCTATAAAATTAAGATTTATTTTCTGTTTAAAGTGTTGACCAGGGATATTGTCAATCCATATTCATTTTTCTGTCATGAATATTCTTATTCTAATGTCTTCATGTAGTATAATAGTCATGACCTTTATAATTATTACTGTACTGTTATCCTTTTATATGAAAAATGTTTGTCTTTGATAAAATAAAGTATCTAATTTGACTAATATTCAGTGACTACAGACTGATAGTATATCTAGTAGATATATGCTATCATACTTCATAATATAATAATTTTACATTTAATGCCTCTAAACAGAGAGAATACTTGTTATATTCTCCTGGAAATGTCGTTGCTATATCCTAGTAAATACAGAATAAAATTTTGTTGAGCCTCAAACATCTGTGATATGTCTGTTTATTTTTTTCAAACAAACTAATAAACTAACCTATGGCTGTTTTATCTAAATACAAACTACTTTAATGATTGGATATGTATGTTATTATTTATTTGTTCTTTTTGATGTAATAATAATATACCTAATGTACAGTAGACAAGAAACTTTCAAATAAAATTGAAAATATCTATTAAATCAAAAATTCCAATATTAAATAGTAAAATAAAAGAGAATGCAAAGTTAGGATATCAATTGAATTTCATAAGTATATACAACAATGGTTAACAAAGGAGAGATTAATATAGGAAGTTGAAGCTAAATTGGAACTTAAAATAGGATAATATTTAGATGAAAAACAGTAAGAAATAGTCTAAGATGTGAAAAGGAAAGTGAAAAACTGAGTGATAATTATTAGATTTTAAATATTTATGAGACAATGACTAGATAAGCCTATCCAATATTATAAGATATACACAAATGATAGCAGGCCCAGAAAAGCCAAAGCAATCCTTAGGGAGAAAAGTGGAGCAGGAGACATCACAATATCAGACCTTAAATTGTACTACAGAATTATAATAACAAAAATGACATTGTGTTGGCACAAAAACAGACATAAAGACCAATGGAATGAAATAGAAGACACAAGGACAAACCCACTTATATAGAGTTAACCTCTATTAGAAAAAGGCACCATAAACATACACTGGACAAAAGATAGCCTCTTCAACAAATGGTGCTAGGAAAACTGGAAAGCCATATGTAGTAGAATAAAATTGAACTTCTATCTCCCAACCTGCACAAATATCATCTCAAAGTAGATTAATGACCTAGACATTAGAACAGAGACCCTGCACCTACTAGAAGAAAATGTAGGTCCAACTCTCCATCATGTCATCTTAGGAACCAACTTCCTCAACAAGACTCCTAAAGCACAAGTGGTAAAATCAAGAATGAATACATGGGAAGGTTTCACACCAAAAAGCTTCCTAACAGAAAAGGAAACAATCAAGAATGTATACAGAGAGCCTACAGAACAGGAAAAATTTGTTGCCTGGATCCCAGATAAAGCATTAAGATCCATGATATAAAAAACTCAAAAAACTTAACACCAAAAAACCAAATAATCCAATCAATAAACAGCAAAGGAACTGAACAGTCATTTCACAGAAGAAATGTGGTCAATCAACAAAAATATGAAAAAATTTTCAATATCTCTGGTAACTAGAGAAATGCAAATTCAAGCCATACTGAGATTCCATCTCACTCCAGTCAAAATGGCAATTATCAAGAATACATATAAAAATAAATGTTGTTGAGGTTGTGGGGAGAAAAGTACAATCATATATTGCTGGTGAGGCTGCCAATTAGTGCAACCACTGTGGAAAGCAGTATGGAGATTGCTCAGAAAACTTGGAATGAAACCACCATTTGACCCACTTATCCCACTTATCCTTATATAAAGGACTTAAAATTAGCACACTACAGTGACACAGCCCCATCTTGTTTATAGCAACTCAGTTCACAATAGCAAAGCTATGGAACCAATGTAGGTATCTTTCAAGAGATGACTGTATAAAGAAAATATGGTGCATATACATAATGGAATACTACTGAGCAATAAAGAAGAATAAAATTATGGCATTTGCCAGTAACAGATGGAACTGGAGACTATCATGCTAAGTGAAATAAACCAGTCCCCAAAATCCTAAGGCCAAATGTTCTCTCTGATATGTGGGTGCTTGTAGGAGCACTCTCCATACCTTCAACCCCTCCCTTCCATCTTTCCCCATTCTATGCTAATGGACGGTGAGCTTGACAGAGAGCACCCCTTTGTTTGTGACTTTTGGCTTGATTGGTCCAGGAGTGTATATGAGCCTCTGCACTTTCTGGCATAAATGGTGTTTTTGCATCTCACTCTGACAGAGCAGTTTTTTACCTACACCTCAGGGTCTGGGTGAGTGACCCCGCAGGCCATCACCCCTGTCCTGGGAGACCCCATTTTGTCTTCCCCAAAGACCCCCTCTTTCTTCATCTCTCAGGACCCCAACTTATCGATTGGACCCACACAGCACAACTCTAAAGCAATAGGTGCTAACATACAATAAAGAGCAGTGGAGGGCAGTATAGAAATTTCATTGAATTAAACAAAGGGCAATGAAGGGAAGGGAGGAGAGATGGGAATAGGAAAAATTGTAGAATGAATTAGAGATAACTTTCCTATGTGCATATTTGAATATACAACCAGTAAAACTTGACATTATGTACAACTACAAAAGTGGGATTCTAATTAGAATATGTTACACTCCATGTATGGATAATGTCAAAATACACTCTACTGTCATGTATATCTAAAAATAAAAAAATTTAAAAAATTATAAAAGAAAAATAAATAAATGACTTTCAATTTATCTGTAATTATTTCTACAACAATCTTCAAATTTAAAAGTTTATTTTCAATAAAGTTGCTAAAATAAAGATAATGTATTTTTCATGCACATGTGAATTATTTTAAAAAATAAGAGTATCATGTAACAATAAAGTTATACAAAGCATATGAGAATCATGGAATTGAGTTTTAAAAAGTCAGGTTTCACCTATATCCAAGAATGAGAGACTGTCAGGAACATGATGACCTGATGTTTTATAAAAGTGTGTACTAGGCTAGGCCCAATGGCACAGGTCTATAATTCCAGAGGCTCTGGAGGCTGAGATAGGAGGAGTGCAAGTTCAAAGCCAGCCTCAGAAACTTAGCAAGGACCTCAGCAACTTAGTAAGACCCTGTCTCAAAAGAAAAAATAAGGTCTGGGGTTGTTGCTCAGTGGTTGAGCACTTGCCTCACATGTGCGAGGCACTGGGTTCAATCCTCAGCCCTACATATAAATAAATAAATGAATAAAATAAAGGTCCATTGAAAACTAAAAAAAATTTTAAAAATTAAAAAAAATAATATTGGGGATGTCTTAGTGGTTAATTGCCCCTGGGTTCATTGTTCACACACACACATATATATAAAATCATGCGTGTGTATGTATGTGTTAGCATTACAGTGAAACAGCTCTTTTTGAAACTTGTTAATTATTCTAATTACTTGCCTGTTTATTGGGGGAAATTATTTATATGACTCAAAACATCAGCATATAGCTTAATTTACATATAGCTTAATATACAATTAAGTCCTAATTGTTATCAGCTATTTACATGAAATAATTTTAAAATAAAAATGAAGGGATAACAAACTCTACATCTACAAACTCTATTCTTTACACATAAGGGGATAAATGATAGCAATCTTTTTTTATATATTGCATATTAAGAATAGGTAATTTTGCATATTTCAACTTCATCTATATCTTAATTCTTTTACCATAAATGTGAAGCAAGAACTGATTGTGTTTTTGAAAACATATAAAAATCATTTAGTAAATTGTAATTGACAATAAAATGCTAACAGAAAATATTGTTGGCACTATCTTTATATCCACTGTTTGGCTTTACAACAAAGTAGAAATGTTTAGATTACAAAATTAAACTCTTTAATGACTTGCAAGCCAAGAGTGTTAAAACAGAAACTGAAACTGGTTTAATTTAACAAAGTTAAATACTTGAGTAAGGAAAAAAATGTTTCCAGAATCAGTTTCATAAGGCCCCTCTTACTATTTTGTGAACTACTTTTGTAACCAGAAATGCAGGAGAAGATAGAGAAATTTCTCAACTGGCTCACTATGGCAGTTGACTTATTGGTCATTATTGGCCAGCCTTCAGTGGACTAGCTGAAGGGTTGACTGCTATGATTGGCTGACATTCAGTTGCTCAGCTTAAAGACCATACTTTTGTTTGATTACATTCTGCTTGTACATCAAGCTAAGTTCTAGATAACTGTATGTGGAGGCCCCGTTGTGTTAGGTCAGCTCAAGATCTCGCCTCTCGCGTCTCTTCTCCTGAGGCGAACACAGACCATACAATATGGCGAAGGCCTGCCCTGGGGAACAAAGCATCAAGCAGCCCACATGCACAAAGGAACAGCCAACCAGATGCTGATACGTAAGCCATAATGGTGCCTCCTACCAATCAGCAGATTTTCCTGAGTCATCCTGGAAGGAATCTGACCTCAGCAGGATCTCCTGGCCAACCCCAGGGAACACAGGACTCCAGATACCTCCTTTTCCTATCTCAAAGCCTCCTCTTCTTGCCTTAAGCCTTCCCCTTCCTTACCAGGCTCTTTAAATTTTCTGTACTGTGGAACACATTTGGGATTCTCCCCTCCCGCTTTGTTGGAGGGTGAATTCATATTTCCCAATAAAGCCTTTCCCAGCAGTTTTATTTACCACCTTTTTGTCTCCTGGCTTTACACTTTGGACCAAACTCAATTCAAATAAGGGGGTTGGTTTAGGTTAATTTAACCTGGTTCAATAGTACTTTTTTGAAAAATGTTATGTAACACTTATTTTCATTTATTCAGTTTCAAAGGATATTATTATTCAAGAATACAATTAAACTACATAGAGATAATAGTAACATGTCAAAAATAAATCACACTGTGAATTTAAATCTCATGTGACCACAAGTAATTTAAAATTTCAAATTATGATTAAAAAAACACACAAATTTCAACTTGCCCAGGAGAGGCAAAGATATGCATTTTTATATGCAAAAATAGAAATGGTAAAATTAAAATATAATTCAATTGGAACCCATTGAGGTTATTGATACTATCAAATAAATGGATTACTCCACCATGTTAGTTTCTATCACTATAGCTTGGCATTTGAAAACAAAATTGCATAGCAGTATTTGGCTGGCAAAGACACAACATTATGATAAAAATCAAACAGAAATAATTTCAAGAAAATCATGTTAGAAAACAAGTTTTGATAAATTTGTCTTCAAAATGATGTTAAATAAGTTATATATAAGTTTGAAATTGGTGTAGAGTTTGCTGATATAACATGCATTATACTCGCTTTTTCACCATTTTTAGATAATAACTGCATGATATAAAAATTACTTATGTAGGGTGACTTGTAATGCTTAAAATACTCTTTTTATTGAACAAATGCTTAGAGCAACAATAGCTTGTGCGTAAAATTAAATTGAGATTTAGCAAAGTAAATGATGTACATCAACTTAAAAAGTTGCCATAACTTTAAGATGCATTGTATTTCCTAATTTTTATTTGATATTTGAAGTGAATAAACAAAATGATCAATAAAACTTCCAAACATTGCTGAGATTATATGCAAATCATTTATCTAGGCAATTCAAGGAGATCAGAAACATGGTCTTATTCATTAAGACTCTAGTATATTTTTAGGGGCAATCACAAAAAAATGAGCAATTTAAAATAAACACAAATATGATACAAAAGACAGTTATATTTCCTTACAATTTTATGTGTTTATTTTTATCCCCAAAATATCATGGAAGGATGCCCATATTTTTTACACAATTTTATCACATAAAATGTAACGACTATGCAATATTCTATGTTGGGTCTCTAGATAAGCAGACATTAATTTATGTATTTATTCACACAGACACACTGCTAAATGGACAATTGTATTGCCTAAAATTTTATTTCTACATTCAAAAGTAGCTATAGAAAATTTCACAGAAGTTAATATTTTGGAAATAGAATATATGCATTTCCAAATTTGATCTAACTTTCCTTAAAAAAATTTCTAACTTATATTTGGTATACTTTAGTAACCATATTCTATTTAGTTTTTACAAATTATTATACACCTTTACTTATTACTAATGTGTTGCTGTATACCCTTGCTAACATTATGTATTGCCAAATTTTTGTGCTTTCTTTTATTATTAGATTTTTGGCATATCTAAAAGTCTGTTCAGATGAGTTCTCTCTCCTTGTATGAGTTTTGGTAAATTACGACTTTTGAGGAACTAATATTTTTAACTTCCTTTGTGTAAGTATTTGTTTTTCAGTCAGTTGTGTTTATTTAGAAGCGTAATGAAATTACCTACAATGTATGTGATTAAATGAATTACAATTATTAATGCTCAACATGTTTTAGCATGTAATGTAATGTAATAATAATCATCAAAAATAATGATGTTTTTAACTTCACTTTGTATAGCTTTCATTTATCTTGCCTAAAATCATAACACTACACAATATTGATACCATTTTTTTCTTCCTGTCTTTAAAAGAATTGTTTCTAGATTTTTAATTTATAAGCATTATGTTATATTTTTTGTAGGTATAAATACAAGTAGATAAAAAAGTGACTAAAATATTTGGATTTTCAGAAAATACAAACTTTATTATGTATTTTCCTACAGCAATTTTACACAACTTCAAATATACAAACAAATTTTAAAGAAAAACACTACCTATATGCTGTTATCCAGATAAATTGCCTACCATCCTATTTTACCTACAAGAAGATTCACTATTTTGTTCAAAACTCAATGAGCTCTTTCCTGGTGTGTCACTCATAATTAACATAATAGTCCAAGCTTTTTATACTAAATTCCCAACTTCTTCTCCAATAAAAGGTTGTGTTCAATGGGATTTGAGGGCAAGTTATTTAAGATGCTTCTGGTAAAGTCTTTTCTTAAAATTGAAGAATGTTCTCTCTTCCTTTTCTGCCTTTGCTGCATTTATTTGAAAACATTGGAGATTCAATAACTCTGTTTAAACCATCAGAAGAGAGCCAAGGGAAATACACAGATTTGTATATTTTTGCTCTGACTTGACCATTCTTAGTTTTATTAATAAATTATTTTAATATTTGTCCAGCTTTTACAGTAGTTCTATGCAAGAGAAATGGACCAAAACATGAATCTATCATTTCCAGGAACATATATACTCTGAATTTTATATTAAATAATGTGAGGGAAGAGGAAATATATAGAAATTTGACACAAGTCCAGAGATTTGAAATAGAAAAGAAATATAAAAAGAAATCTTTTGGGATTCTAAATACAGCAAAGCTATATTTATTCCTTGCCTATTCTTTAGCTATTTTTAAGGATAATAGACAATTTGTCATCATATTTCTATCCAAATAAATTGTAATTAAATATTTTGAAATAAATGTTTGTTTAGAATTCAATTTTTCATGTTTCCTATTTCAATAAAATAGATTTTGGTCAAATAACTCCTATAAATCAAGAAGACAACAATAGGTAATTGAGGTCACCTGAAGATATGGGTGATGGGCAATATCTCATTTTGGCTGGATATAAAAATGTTGAATCCTAGACCCATTTCCTATAGATAAATTATGAACAATCATTTTAACTTTTTGTACTTTTAAAAGGAGATGAAGTAAATGTAGATAGTTTCACTTTTTTTTTATTGTTCATTGTCTAAAGAACTTAAGATTGTGTAAAATAAAATACTAATTCAATAAGAGTTAAAAGTAATAGTAATAATAGTAATATAGGAAGTTATATTTTTCAAATGAATTGTTTCAGTTATTTGTTCATAGTGTACAAACATATATTTAATATTGTTTCCTTTAATCTTTTTATTAAACCTTTATCTTAATTTATAAAATGTATTTATATTTATGATTATCAACATGGATGGCAGTTTAGGGGGTTAAGAGATCTTAAGCAATGGACATTCCTAAGGATATTCAGATTCTAACCCATGAAATTCATGAATGTTAACTACAAAGGAAATAAAAAAGACTTTGTAAATACAAAGAATCTTTTTTTTTTTAAAGGACTTTTTTTTTTTTTAAACTTTATTTTTTATTTATTGATGTATTTTTGTATGTGGTGCTGAGGAGCGAACCCAGTGCCTCACGCATGCGAGGCAAGCGCTCTACCACTGAGCCACAACCCCAGCCCGATACAAAGAATCTTAGGGATATTATCCTAACTACATGGATGTGTCCTAAATATAGTCACAAGTGTCCTTACAAGAGTGGCATAGAGAGAAGAGGAAAAAAGAGTATAATAATGAA